>CAEGAF010176341.1:0-35239 GCA_903067075.1 Micropoecilia bifurca | reverse complement strand
AAGTTCTAAACTTTACAAATATATATATTTGTAAAGTTTAGAACTCAAACTGAATCGCTTTGATGTTTATTTTTTCATGTCTTTGAAGATAAAAAAATCCCAAACAGTTTAACATTTAACCTAACTGCATGATTAATAAACCCTGTTCACACGCTTTTTAACACGTAAATCCTTACTAATTTCTTCAAGTTTTTGCTTATAATAGTCAAAGCTCTCAAAGATATATCTTATATAAATAGCCGTACAGTTGTGAAGTTTACAGTGATTTAAAGGGACGGTCTAGCTACGCTTTTCTATGTAATATCATGGAAACATCAAATCCCTTCAACTATTTAATTATTCAGACACAAGTCAAGGTTTACTTGAGTCAAACTTTTGTGAAGTTATTTTTAACAAAAGTTTTGCTAAACTTAATAGAGACGAAATTAAAATAATCTGTAATAAATTCATGTGTGACCTTACACAGATCAATGACAGCACAAATACTGACTTTTAATGCTGAATTGAATAAATACCTGCCTTCCGGCAGCCATCAACTGCTCTTGACACTTTATTGCACACATGATTCTTTGTCAAAATAAGTGAACGTGTGACAGAAGGCTACTGAGAACTTATTATGAGCTGGACACGGTGGACACAGCGAGTAATTCCAATTAAAAGGACATTTGAAAAATTCAATAAAATTAGCAGAAAATGCTGTTCTTAATAAACCTGTTCTAAAAATTCTCAAGGATCTGAAAATTATTTGCTATTATAAAATCCAAGAAATATGTCAGTTTTATTCAGTGTAGCAAACTGCTAACTTCTTTTACTAAGCACAAACACTGGTTAGGATAGAATTTTGAAAAGAATTCATGTTATTCACAGGTAATAGAAAGCATTCAAAAGTGAACATAAAAAGATGTTGTATCTGTCATCAGAACAAAACAGAAAAGAAACATGGTGGGTGTTCGAAAATAGCAGATGCGAATTGCAGAAAAAGGAGAGTACCTGGATATAGAAAAATGGAGGAAGAATTTACTCAAATGTATTCAGGAAAAGATTCCAACAAGGGGAATGAGAATAAATATAAGATCCCCTGCTGGCTTGATACCAAATGGTGAGAAACTGTAATCTAGCAGAGT
Organism: Micropoecilia bifurca; assembly: GCA_903067075.1. Classification (NCBI taxonomy): domain Eukaryota; kingdom Metazoa; phylum Chordata; class Actinopteri; order Cyprinodontiformes; family Poeciliidae; genus Micropoecilia; species Micropoecilia bifurca. The sequence goes on along the minus strand of CAEGAF010176341.1, from coordinate 34,115 downwards.
TGAGCTTCGACTGAATCATATGCGTCAACTTGATGGCCTCCAGTGCACAACTCCTCTATGTTTAATTAGAGGGTTAGAGAAGTAGGGAGAAGTATTGATCAGAGATTTTGTGGCTGACTTCTGATTCCTGATTGCTTTTCAACATCCGATCCGTTGATGTAGATTTGATCTGATTCTGGCTTCTTTAAAAATAAAATAATTTACATTGAAAAGTTGAATGTTTTCTACTTTGTGGGGAAAATAAAAAAAATAATATTACTGTCTTCACATAATGTACAAACAAACAAAAACAGGGCCAGGTTACATAGTTGTTCTTTGCATTATTGGAAATCTACATCGATAGTGAAATTTCCCAGGTTATTGTGCAAAAACACCCGTAGTTAAAACCTACGGTGTTTTAACTGCGGGTTAAAACACCGTAGGATTCTCTCTGTAGTGAGTAGACACTCAACTTAAGATCTCCAAAAAACTGCCAGCATTTAGAAATCCAGCATGTACCACCACAGATAGAAATGGACTCTTACAAAACATAAAACAGAGCAGTGTCAACATTCTTCAGCAGGAAATGCAGTTTCTGTTCTTGAGGCTTTGTTTTGACATGTGCTTAAAATATCTCACTCGTACTGAAAACACATAGCTGAGCCTTCTTCCCTTAGTAACAGCTCCCACAACCAAGGGTGTTGTTGTTAAAGCAACCTCTTCGAGATTGAATATAAGGTGCTTACTGACTCACAGAGAAAATAATTTTTAGTTTCTGACTGGCAATTGTGTCAACTGTTCCTTTATTCGGTGTCGGCCATCATTCAGCTTCTCGTTGCGTCTCTAGAACTGATGCGTCTTTGTGATGCTACAGACAGAATAAAGGATTGAAGTTTATAATGCAGATGTGCTTTTGTGTTGCCAGTAAAGACACACATGTGGCTACAACAAATACGTTTCCATGTTCCTTGCATTTGAGGAAGAAGTGACATAATGGAAGGATGCATAAGACTCTGAGCTGCCTCTGTGCATTTTCCTATTGTAACCAAAGCAAAACTGTTATGTCCTGTTTATGACGCATTTTGTTATTAATGTTGTAGGAAAATGGCTGTTAAGACAAACATTTTTTTTAGGTTGCACAGAAACGATTCCTATATTGACACATTTATTTTTATTATTTTCTTCCCTGTCACTTGTTCAGAGTCCCAAGGTCTTAAATCTGTCAGGGAATTAAAAGAGCAGTAACTCAGTTCCTTCGTATTCATTCAAAAAGAAATGCAAAATCTATTTGCTCTTTTTAGTTATGCTTCTCGTAAATCTCCTGTAATCAAAGACTTGTGCAATAAAATGTCTTCAAAGAATTATTAGTTTTTACATTCTGACATAATTTACTCCAGTAAAACACAGTTAGGGAGATATTTATATAAGCTTTTGTATCTCCTATAGTGTATTTCATCTCTTTGTATTGTGATTTTGTTTTCACCTACATTTTTGAAACATGTTTTTTCTTTGCTTGTTTAGGTTGAAGGAGCTCGAAGCAACGTGGAAGCTGGACTTAAACAGCACCTAGAACGGCTGGATGAGATCTTTGCCACTAAGCTCGAGTATCTCCAGGCTCTGCGATTCCTGCAGCTAATGGTCAACAACATTATCCGCGAGCTGACGGCTCTGCCAGACATCAACAAGTCCAAGATTGACTTGGCAGCCATTGCAGACCAGACTGCTTTCGTTGAGTATTACAGGTAGGTTGGGCTTTTTGCAGCTCCACTGACTTGATAGAGACGATTTCATTTTATGTGCATGCAGATGGGGCAAACATGCTGCTTCGAATGGAGCAGTAGTAGAGATACAACTCAGACACAGAGCAGATGGGATTTTATTGATCTCTCCTGAGAAATTCAACCCGGAAAAGCTATTTGTCCTGATTGCTAAATAAATGGAAGCTGAAATTGAGCTCATTTTCCATCATACAGTTGAGTTCGTACACATATTCCCTCCCCAGATAATTATGCATGGCAGAATGCCTATTTGGTCATAAATGATCTCCATTTAAATTAATGCTAGTGTGTAAGTTCCTTGATGCCAGAAATCAAAATCAGAAAATATATATATAGTTAGAGGAATACAAAATAATTCCTCAAATTCCAAAGGAAGGCACAACAATCCACAAATACACATTGTACTATTAGTACTAAAACCTCCCACTATCAATTTCATACACCACCCAGCACGACTCCACATGGTGTGTACTTTGTCCACCAACACAGGATTTTCCTTTGGACTACAGTTATCTGACACTGATCCCCTGGGTCTTGATTGGATTTTATGTGGCTATTGAACAGCCTGCAGCAGAGTTTTATTGAACAGAAAATGTTACAGCAATCCAGTGCTACTTGGGGGAAAAAAATAAAAAAAATGACACCATTCTGTTTTTCCAGCATTATAGTTTTCTCTACTCTCACTTTGAATTCACTTACATCTAGGTGCTTCGGCGGTTCTGCTTTCAAAGACGAAGTAAAAGTCCACCACCTCCATTCATTTACGGTCTTCTGTGAGTGAAGTAATGGTTTATTGAGTCAAGAGTACCTCTGCACGTCTTTGCGAGCAGGAGGGAATCATATTCGCCACTAATTATATAGCACAGAATGACCTGTCTAGTGAACGGTGAGTTCGTAGTGTCTTGAAAATTTGCCTGTTTGAATCACGCTGCGAACATACCCCAAATGGATCATACTGTTGAGCAACTGGGTGCTGAGACTTACTCATAGGAACCTGCTTGGCTGGCCCCAGACCACATATATGCGCGCTCACACTTCAAGCTGATGCTCAGCGTCAGCCATTCTTGTGAAGGACATTTTCAGTGGAAAATGAAAAATTAATGTCCATGGATTGGCTGTGTTGAATTATTAAGCCCAACAAGATGGAAATTACCTGCTACAGACAGGCTCTAAGTAGGAGACAAGGGTGCTGGTAGACGAGGCATACAGACATCTCACACCTCATTCGTGAACAAATGTCGGGCCAGCGAGCGCTGATGCTTGTATGTATGCATATCGAATGTTGTTTGTGCATGAAAGATAACAGTGAAGCTTCTTTTCCTGATGCAGCACTCTTCCGTTTTGCAGATGGCTGACTTATCTCCTGCTGCTGATCCTTGACCTGGTCATCTGCTTGGTCATGTGCTTGGGAATAGCAAAACAGTCTCAGTGTCTGCTGATCACGTAGGTACCATGAATGCGAACTTAAAGGAATCTGCCTCTTATCTCAGTATAAGACTCCGATTTCTGTGTGTTTGTTGTTCTGATTGAGAGATCACAGTAAGGATGGGCTCCAGCCAGCCTCACTGGTACCATAAAAAATGACCCCCCCCCCCCATTAACAGAACACAAGATAGCATTAGATCTTCAAAAAGCTCTTTTTCATCTCCTGAGTGGCATCTACTTCATCTGCAAATACAATTACAGCAGCCTTAATCTACCAAACCCTTAGTCAAAGCAACTGATTGAAAATAGCTTCAAATTAAAAAAAAGAAACTAAAGGAAATTGACAGAGACAGCGCAGTAACGCTTGGTTCTTTAAATTTGCGGCCGTGATTCAAACCAGCAATGATGTCTGACAGGCAAATCCACATTTCAGGCTCTCTATCCCATTTGCCCAATTTAGTGCAACCTACGTGTCAGTGTTACCAGATGATGCTCAGGATCGCTACTCACATCCCTCTCTAATGGGCCCCCACTAATGCCTATTGATCGGCTGAGAAGGATAAGACTGCTCCCTTAACTAATTATTAAGTGCTCTCAGGCTGCTTTATTGGTGCTTTCAAGAGGGTCCGAAGAGTGAGTCAGTGCAGCGGAGCCCTCCTCTGCCTTTTTATATCCATCACAGGGCCATTTTTTCCTCCTTTTACACCGCTTATCTAGCCCACACACTGAGACCTATCTCAAGCTTCATGCCAGCAGTCACTTTAAAAATCTTGATAATACTCGGAAGATTTTGTGCAATAGTATCTTTTTGCAACTCTTCCACATTAAAGCCCAGTCAGCTGTCAGTCCTTTAAGGCAAAATAAAACTAGACCACCATCCGTCTCGCCAATCCTTAATGGTGGGTTGGAAGCCGGCAGATTCCGACTGGAGTCTGTGAAACTATTACTGGAGTTTAATTAAGTAGAAAGTTACCACCAGTTTCTTGTTGACTTTAATCTATAATGCGCCACAGCATTGTGGGTTATGCTTATAAGCAGATAAGAGTAAATCTTCAGTCAGTAGACAAGAGGAAAAAAACACATTTATGTTCTGGAATTGGGGTAGATTCTTATGGAGAGAAACTATTTTGTGGATTTTTGTGAGAATCCTTCTATAATGTCTGTATGTACCTTTAACACTGTCAGTCTCCATAATGCTCTTATTTTCTCTAGGATCATTGGTTTTGTGATACTGTCCTTGGTTCTCAGCTGGGCTGCGCTAGGAGGTGGCACTGCAACAGCTGTGGTGAGTAGAATAGGCGCATCTGTTATGAAACAGCTTAAAAAAAGTTTCTCATTATGCTGATTATGGAGGATTTCTATTTACTTTCTTATATTTGTCTCATGCAGCTCCTCCTAAGAGGGCATCTGCCAATAAACGTCTGGACCAACTAACAAACATGTTGGTTTCTTTGAAGGAGTCTGTGTAGTTTATATTAAGCTCTTTACTAAGGTCAGCCACGCAGTAAAGCTGATTACGCATTCCAAGTCTTTTAGATCCAAGAGTCTTTAGCCTCGGTGCAAACAAAGGAGCTTTCTAGCTTTAATTGCGGCTTCTGCTTTCTTTAAGATCTCGTTCTTAAAGACAGAGATATTAAAGAAAGCTTGTTTTTCTCCCGCTTCTTTTAAGGTTCCTTATTTTTGACAGCTTGCTCTGTCTTAGCAGCTCTTCACCATGTGTTCAGCGCATCTAGGTTTTATGTGGTTAATGGTGCTCGCATTAGGAACGCTGTTGGGGGTTTAGAAGATAACCCCAAGCTTCCAGCCTTCCCCCATCCCTCATGTCCACGACAGACAAAACCTCACATCTGTGTGTTGTCCCTAAGGATTTGACATCTTGTCAAAGTTTCAAGGGAGACAAAAGGAAGAGACCGTGTAAAGGTTTCAAGCCAAAGTTGAAGGCAGACCTTCAACTTTAGTGAAGTTGAAGACACTACTGCTGCAGTAATCAATTCGGCTACAGATAAAAGCACAGATATATTTTTATAGATCTTGCTGGGACATTAGTTCTTTATTCCTAGAAATGTCTCTCAGGTGACGGAAGGCTGACTTTGTCATTGTCTTTATGCGTATTTGAAAGTCTGGGTCTGGGTCCATCACTACAGCAGGATTTCAGGCCTGATCATTAATTTCTAGCTATAATAACTGAGGCTGAGTGCCGACTCTTCACCGTTCCAAAAATAATAACTTCCTGTTTGATGAATGATTGTTTTTTGGGCTACAGAACAAAAAGGGCTTGCTTGTCCTAAAGGTGTCTGTTATTTTACAAAATTTGAAGATGATATATTTTTAAAGACTCTCGTGTTTTAAGGTGAGACGTTTTTGAAGCCTGGCCGGTGCCGAGAGTACATATTGATTTCATTTCACGGTGCAAGTTCAACATATGTTGCTGGAGTGAGTTATGTGAAAAGTCTACAACATATCATCTTTGATCCAAAATTACTTTTTGAATATTCTATGGGGTGCAGTAGATGTGTCCTACCTAAAACATTACTTCCTTTTGGCAGGCGAAATTGCTTTGGTCACATTTGATGTGACTCCAACCTTCTATCAGGAAGCTACAAAGAGGTCCGACCCCTTAATGATTAAGGTTAAATCTGATCAAGTTCAAAGTTCTTAGAAGGAGCTTGTGTAAAATATCAAGATAGTGGATTTAAATCAAATCCACTATCTTGATAACTTCGAATCCTGTTTTTATTAGAAGTTGTTTTTTATTTTTTTTTGCCCTGCAGAAATATGGATGTATATAAAAATTGTAAAACTGCTTAGTGGAACTGCAGCTTAGGGGGCTCTGTGGAGCATTTTCCCTTGTTTTTTTTTTTTTTTGCAACCTTTGAAGCTCATAGATTTTCACCACCCTTAATACCTTTGTAATGTTTGTTGCGTCTTCACCGCTCTTCCGATTTCCAAGAAGGCAATTAATTTTGCAAAACTCTAAAACAAACAAACAAAAACCATGGAAGAATAAATGCTTCTCAATAGAACTGCTGAGGGCTTGTTATTTCCCATGGGTAGAAGCCGGAAGCATCTATTTTGACTTTTGCCGATTCTCATCCGCTGAGCCATTAGCAATGCACTGCAGATAATTTTTTAAAATGCCTCTGCAATGAAACCTCAGAGATGTCAAGCTTAGATCCTCATCAGTTAACCAACCTTCTGGCATTCTTCCATATACAATATTCAGATGAATCAGAAAAGTCCTAATGTTGTTTGTTTTGGGGGTTTTTTTGGTAGCAACATCAACTCATATGTAAAAAATCATGTTCCTAAATGTGGGACAATATGCAAAACAAGCAAATAGACTTGTTGCACCTGCACATCATTAGTTAAAACAAACATGTTTTTTTTTCCCAGATGAGGCATGATGATGGTGGTGTCCTAGAAAATCCTCAGATTTATACATATTTGATGAGAAGGAGCATAAACAAAATGTCCCTACAAGTATAATGAGACAGAGATGGAGAGCAACATCCAGGCAGTCCTGGGTTGAAAACACAGCTTCATGTGATCGGGACCAGCGTGTGCTTCACGCAGGAGTTTGCATGTTTGATCATCTTTCTCGGATTCAGCACTTTGACACAAATGTTTGTGGAATGTGCATGTATTTACAAAAGTGTCTTTTAGCGTCTCATTATACCAAGTTACAGTCAGGTTACACAGTGGTGATCAGTGTTTAAGGTCTCTGGTTCAGCAAAGCATAGGTTGGTGGTACTCTGACACTGATTCTACTTTCAAAGACTAACACTATTTGTGTTGGAGTAATACTAATGAGCCAGTTGCTGCATGAGCCTGCTGAGTCATTTGTTTCATATGGGTCTTCTGTAGTTTTGTACCGTAAACATGATGAGATTCTCACAATACAATAACCTTCACTCAAATTACCACAGTACTCCTGTAAAACCAGAACATGTAGCATGATATAATTAGTTTAATCTAAAACAGAGAAGTAGCAAATTAATCATGCTGCTTAAAAATAACATAACATGAATTATTACAGATATAACCTTTGACAACACTTTATTTGAAGGGGTGTGCATAAGACTGACATGACACTTATAAACATGACATAATAACTGTCATGAACATAAAGTGTCATGGGGTGGTGGTTGTGGTGAGGAGAAAATGCAGGGATCCAGGTTATCTTGGTGATAACGATAGTTTTAATGATGAAAAAATAAGCTCAGGCAGTCCAAACCGGGCGGCACGCCAGAGGACTAGCACACAGCTAAATACCGGGAGCTACTGGCTAAAACAAGGACTGATACGAAGAGCTGACACTATCAGGACTATACAGTTCTACTGGCGTGAAAACAGACAAACGTAGACGTACGTTCGACAACGACACCACGAGGAACAGAGACAACAGGGGAGACTAAATACACATGAGGTAATCAAGAGAACGAGACACACCTGGGAGACAATCAACGCAGAGACGGGACTCAGTGAACAGGATAACAGAGAAAACTCAAAAATAAACACACAAACACGGATCATGACATAAAGAAGTCTTTATGAATGTTTATGACAGTCGTCATGAAGTGTCATTTGGTAAATAATGACACTTTTAATGCAAAGTTGCTCTAAAAGTTGCATTAAAAGTCCATTAAAAGTGCCAACGGTGCATTAAATTGTCATTATTTACAAAATCATGCAAAGTTGGCACTTTTAGTGGACTTTTGAGCTATGAATACAATGTAAAAGAAGTTACATAATTAAAACATTTCAAAAGTTAGTATGGTAGTTTTATTTATTTTTAAACCTATAAGGTAGATGTTAATAATAAGATCTATTTACAGGCATATTATGAGGTAGAATAGGAATCATGATAAAACATACAATGTGTGAAATTTGTTTAGTTCCAAGGAGATTGAAAAAAATAGAAAATAAACATTTTAAATGTAATAAAAACAAACTTTGGAATAGTCAGTGATGTAATATTTAATATGTGCAATAATGCAACAGATAGAGGGCCCTCCCACTACGAACCTCAGGTGAGGTTTCCAGATAAGTTACTACAGAGATAGATTAAGGTAAGAGGAGACCTTGCTTTGCAATACTCCAAATCCCGACGTGAACCTGAAGTTACCTCCTTGAGCCACTAATCCTGCTTCGTAGCCGTTTGTGCCGTTCCCATGTCTGTGAACGGCATGAACAGTGTATGGAAGAGGGATGAAGAATGTAGATATAAAATAACAATCCTCTCAACAGTTTTCTAACAAAAGTAGACGTTTTTGCATGTTGAAATCAACAAGTGTAGCGAGTAGCTAAAATGATGCTAGTACACATTTCATTTGCTTGTCAACAAGCTGAGCATTTACTACCACAATTTTGCTATAGATTGATTAAAAGACTGATTCATACTCTCACAGGCAAGGTGAACTGAAAGTAAACACCCAGTAACGTCTGGGGAATTTTGGAGTATGCTTTTTTTGTTGTTGTTTGTATGTTTCTTCCTTTCTCTTTTTATGTTTTTTGCATTTCAGGTTAACATTTAAGAATTTACTGAAGTTCTAATACTGAAGAATTGCTGAAGACTTAATTCCTCCTATAGATCCTAGGAATATTTAAGAGTATACTTTCTTTTAACTAGTACTGTACATGGTATTGCCAGTGTTAAATTTTATGGACTTGTTTTTGGTTAATCATTGCTAGATAGAAAAAAAATAAGAAAGTTAATAAATAGTGTATTTTAAGATGCTTAAAACAGTCAGATGTTATTTACATGTATCTTGCAAGACAAAATAAAATTATTTTGTTCCATTATTTTTGATCCATTAAGTTTGACCTCACATAATTATTTTACTTATTTTGTTGGTTTATGTTTTGTTTTCACCTCTTTTTCTCTTTAACGCTCTCTCTCTATATAAATATATATATAAATATATATATCTGTGTGTCTGTGTGTTGCATCACTTGTTGGTAGAATCAAAGCAAGTCTGCTCCCTGTCATGTCCTTTTGAGCCTACTTCACAGTGACAAGTTGGAAAAAGACACCTCTTGATGGTGACTGACATTTACAACGATGGACATATTTGAAAAAGATGGGCGTTTGATCTGGAACGATAACAGGTTCCCGGTTGCCTTTGAGCTTTATTGGTGTCAATTGAGGTCCAGCTTTAAAATATGTGTGTGGTGGAGGGGGATCTAGATATCATATAGGAAACCATCCTGTCTCATGTGGATAAACAGAAAAATGCCATTGGTCTGCGTGCGTGCGTGCGTGCGTGCGTGCGTGTGTGTGTGTGTGTGTGTGTGTGTGTGTGTGTGTGTGTGTGTGTGTGTGTGTGTGTGTGTGTGTGTGTGTGTGTGCGTGCAGTAGCGATCCTGCGCTGATGGATCAGAGACGGTTGGAAAACTAAGTACTTTTCTTTCATGATTAGCAAAGCGTGGGACTTTTCTGTAGGGTCAGCAATTCCCAGAGCCTATTCCGGTACACTGAGGTTTTTTTTAATCATTTCTAGAAATGTATTTATCTATATATGAGGAGAGATCTGGGTTAAAATAGTTTACTGCAAACTGATGCACTATGACAAATCACTTTAAAGGGGATAAAATCCTGAAAACCAAGATGTTTCTCTTGCAGAGAAACCATCCTGTCTCATGTGGATAAACAGAAAACTCCCCCATCCGAGTGAAGTTTCATTCTGTTGCTTCACATAAATTTGGGTTTTCACGTTATGCAATTTGTAATACATTTACTTCAGTCTTGCATGGTGGTAATGTGCTATTGTTTTCTCCCAGGGCACAAGCGACTTCTGTGTGTCTCCAAATAAATTCATTGTTAACCAAACCAAGGATTTCCTCAGTGCGGGTAATTTATCTTGCACAGACACCAGTTCTTGTCTTTGAACATTAAGGCATGATACTAACCTTCCTGTTTCTCTCACCTTGCAGATGTTGCACACTATTATTTGTTCTGCAGTCCGAATCTGCAAAACCCCTTCCAGCAGGTATTGACCAAATGTCCTGGCTGTCTTCTTATCCATGTGGTCATTCGCAATAAATCACACACTAGTAAATAGATTACAGTTTTAAAAGGTGTGATTTTTCTTGTTAGATGTAGCTAATTTATTGCAAACCCCTACTTGTGGGAAAAAAACAAAACAAATAAAAAAGAAATGCAGGTCACAGGAGATTGATTATTGGAGAATTACTTATTTTAGGTTTCGAGTTTCAATAGAATTTGTGTGTATTTTCCTGTGTATGTGTGTATGACCCATACTTCTGGTGCTTTTATCTGTTTGGGGTTACAGTTAAGCCCAAAGGTAATAAAGGATGGAGTGCTTACATTGTGCAATACATGGATTTTCAGTTAGCTGACATTTTTTGTCTCAAAAACCTTTTATTTAATTTGTCTTCTGTAGTATTTTAATTTCTCTAAAAGACAAAATTTTAGGTATATCAGTACAAGTTACAATCGTAAAAACAAATAGCCCTCAATCCTTACAATATATCTGTTTAAACAGTTCTGTATATAACCGATTTTGTTTCACAAACAAAATCAAATGAAATAACATTTTCAAAGTATTTTTATAATAGGAAATACCTTTTTGAAATAGCATTTCTGTTTATGCAGCGGTTTTTGAGTGTTTGAAGTGTGTTTGCTTATCACTTTCTCTTAAATGACTTTTTAATGAAACATTTGTATTCCTTTCATGTCCCTAAAAAAAGGTAACTGTGTTTGAAATGCTGATCCGCTAACATCCTCCTTCCAAATAATAACAGCAGAAATGCCACAGCTGCTGAGCATTCAGATTAAAGCTGGTTCAATATTGCAGGTTTGAAACTGAACTGCTATTCATAAGCTGATTATTTTCAAGGCAAACCAGACTGAGTCACAAAGCCTCGTCAAATAAACACTATCCCATTTTTTTACGCGTCCGAGCCTAACATGAGGGAGGATTATAATAACTATTTCAGAAAATTTTCAGTGACAGATGGTGAGGTCTCAAGTGGCTCTGCATTCATGAGACATATAATATACGTCTCTCTGAGAGGATAAACCCGTGACCTATAATTATTTAAAAATCCCGGATGTTTAGCTGTCGTCATGGCGCCCATTTCTGCAGCAAAGTGATGCCTGCTTTGTCTGAAGAGATAATCCCTAATCTGATGGCCCAGTTGATATAAATATTGCTCTTTTGTTTCTGCTTAAGATTATTAGTGCGAAAAAGCGGTGATGATAGTGAGAAAGATAATTGATGTGGTAGGATAATGTAGGCCTATCTATTTAAGGTCTTTTTTAAGCCTTTGTTAGCACCAAATTTGTTTACAGGCTAAATTTGCATAAGCACTGCTCTACTTAATAAGATCCTCTTTGTTTTTTTGATATTTATATATGATATAAGGACTGATTCTGATTGTGCTTTTTTTTTTTTTAAACAGTCCCTTACGATCTGCCAACGCTCTCTGACCACAATGCAAATCCAGATCCAGGGCCTGCTGCAGTTCTCCATGCCCATTTTTCCCACAGCTCAGGTATTAGTGGTGGCCCCAACAGCCCACCATTACCCCAGGTTGTGGAAGGTTGCATATCATTGTCTCCCCTTATGCTCCTTTTTTTTTTTACAGAGAGACCTTTTAGGGATCCAGAGGCTGTTAAACTCCACAGAGTTCAATGTTCACCAGTTAACAGCCTTGCTTGACTGCCGCGGGATACATAAGGTAAGGTCAGATTCTGACTAGGACACTTTTTAATAGAAATTCTTTGAAACAGAGCTCAAAGCCACTTAGAGGCCCAGCTTGGCTGATTTTTTGACCTTATCTCTGTACTTCTGTGTACTGACACCACTTTAGCAGTTTGCGCGCTGTGTGTCAGGGAGAGGCAGGGCTCTGCTTGCCAATTTCAGTCTTCTGATAATAAAAGACCAACAAGTTTCGACTTATCGCACCTGTTTTCAGTTAAGATAAGAAGGCTTTGCATATATCAGAATTGGTCTGAGGACCGCATTCAAATGTCAGCTGGATTTTAGAATGCTGAAACGAAAGGCCAGCTTTCCGGAAATTCATACCAGTTAAGTTACTTAAAACATAGATTTATTACTCACTAACAAATGGGCGCTGATAAAGCACACCTGGGGAAAGTGAACTATTATAAAGAAGCTAAATCTACGTTGAACTAAGTCGATATAACAAAATGTACAAGAATCTAGCTGATTTTTATAAAAGGCTATGACCGGCCAGTAACTTAACAGATTTCGACAACTATTTGAGTGCATTTAATCTGCAAGGTGTTCACCTATCATCCTCAGAACTTTTAAGTTGTGCCAATCCATTTATGATTCTGATTGAATTTCTCCATTTGATTCCTATTTTTTTTTCTTTGCATATTCAGCACTCACAAAATGAGAAAAGATATTCCGCTTGTGTCCCCCTTGCATGGTTGCATGAACTGGCAGTCCATTCATTCGGCGCAGCATGCGCTCTGTAATCATACCACTTTAGCTCACCAAAACAGTATCTCTCTCCTTCCGACTGCCAAGTGATGGGATTTTTTTTTTGTTATTTCTTCACACTGGTGTTGACTGGAATGATAGCGATGATATAACTGTTCTTCAGGTGCATGCATGGTGTGTGACTAACAGATAGAACTGTGCTCATTATCGGTCTGTTTGCCTGGTGATCGTTTCGGCTGATGCAGCGGTTCTGCAGAGACATTGTTTTGACTGGAGAATCATCTTAATGGACTGTACTGAGGACACAGTAAGGTTTTCATCACAGCTTGGCTCAAAATAATCTCTAAAAATCTGTGGGAGATCTGTCTTTCCCATCCTTCCCTGGTGGCTTTCCAAAACCAGGGTCGTGTGTTTTAATTTTGGCAAGGTTTCCTGAAATGATTCAGTATTTACATATAAAATGGCTGCACTCAAAATACATGATTAGTTGTTTTGTAATGTCACCACAGGGATGTGCAGTCAGAAGCATGCTTTCAATCTGGTGGATTTGATCTTAAGTAAATGTACATTTACAGCAAAATAGGACAGCATAACGAAGAAAACAGTTTATATCCTAAAATGTTGCTCCATTAGTGACAAACTATATCTAAAAAACAAGTTTGAGAATTCTGCAGCCCTGACAGCAGATGCCAGACATTAAAGCAAGATTTTATGTTTCTCAGGACTTGCTTGGCAGATTTAACAAGCACATCTAAGCAGCAATGCATCCTTAACATGCATATCATCAGAATTAGTCTTGATATTCGTATCTCGACAACTATCTCTGCAGTGGAAGACTGGAACTGCTTATTGTCCATCAGCAAAACAACACACTGCCTTTTTCTGCGTTCAAAAGCCTTGTTCCGACATTGCTCAGGGACTTCACTAGTTGCAAAGCTTTATAAAGTTTACGCAGCTTTATAAATAAGAAAAAGTAAGAATGCAACAGGATTCATATCAAATCAAGCATACAAAGCCAGCCTTCCTTGCTCAGACTGGTATCTGCGAGGGTACAATGTGCACTCAAGGTTGGTTTGCCTGACAAAAAGCTACACAGTTTATTAATACAAGTAAAAATGGCTTTTAGAACATTAAATGATACGATGTTATGCTTTTTTCTTCTGAAAACTAAAAATTGACTCTTTCAGGACTACCTGGATGCCCTCATGGGTGTGTGCTATGATGGCGTGGAGGGGCTCCTCTATCTCTCTTTGTTTTCCCTTCTGGATGCCTGCGCGCTCTCTGCCATGCTGTGTGTAATTTTCCGGCTGTGGACATTAATGGGCAGCAGGTCGGAACTGAGTGAACTGCCCTCCCACACACACACCTCATTGCGTGCTGCCCAGCGTGTACTTTTGCAAAATGTTCACTCTCTGTTTTGTCTGTCTGTACTTCTGTCTTGTTGTGTGGTTCTTTAACTCGCGTTCAGGGAGAAGGAGTACAACGACATCGATGAGGAAGACCCGTTCAACCCACAGGCGCGCCGGCTGTCATTTAACCCCAGAAGGTCCAACACGCACAGTTTCTGCAGCTACATCAGCAGCCTTGGCAGCCAGGCCAGCCTTCATCCACCTCCTCAGTCTCAGTCTAATTCCACCATACAGCCTCCTGAATATATGTAAGGCTCAGCAGCGGATGACTGTGTTTTTGAATCTGCATATTTAGCCCTCTTAGTTTTATTGTTTTTTTTTCTCCTCTTTGATTAACAGGAATCAGTCCATGCTGTTCGGAGGAACCCCTCGATATGAAAACGTTCCGCTCATAGGGGGAGGATCTCCGCCTCCTTCGGTTCGTTGGCCTTATGAGGCTCTGGTGACCATTGTCTGATAATGATATGCAACATCATGCAGAAAGATAAACAGAATGTTATAATGCCAGTACAATGCACACAACCTCACAGGGTCAGAATATATTCAAGGAACTTCTGTTCCAATTCAAGTGACTGAAGAGTGACATCTGATGGCCACATGTAGAAGTGCATCTCATCTGTGTATGTTTCTTCTTGTTTGCTATTAGTATGTTTTTATTTTTTATTACAAGGTAATGAATTATTCTCTAGTTAATACAAAACATTTGCTCATGTGCGAGCTGGTTAAGCACCATATGTTTTTGCTTCAGTTTAGCAAAGCCCACTTAATTGTAGCTTAGTGTGTGTTTTGTCTCCAGAGCTTAGTGATAAATAATAGATAAAAGATGGAAGACAGATAAATCCACAGTCCACATCTCAGCTCTGTGATGTTTTCTTCCTGCGAAGATTTCTTGCGTCTGTGGCTTGAGCAGCTTTCACAGCATACCAAAGACTAAAAACACCTTTTGTGTGGGTGAAGGCAAGCGAGAATCTGAATCATTGTCTAAAATGTTGCTATGCGAGGCACATTTTTTTTTTATCAGTTACAGATATCTTTGCTTTCTGTCTGCTCATAACACAGAAGTTGGAACCTTTAATAAAACACATGCTAAATAAATACTTGAGTTTGCCTGCGTTTGTAGTTATGGTTTGGATTTTTTTTTTCCTCTTTGGTTTTACTGTGTCAGCTTTTCTGCATTTTGCTTTTTTATTTGTCATGCAAGCAGTCTGTCAGTGGCATGTCTAACAGCTCTGTGAAAAACTCTTTTCTTTTTTACTCCTCAACTCAGACTTTGATAACTGTAAGTTTTTGTTGATGTTCATTCTCTTCATTTTAATTCATATTCATTCCATATTTTTAACACACACCTTAGGCTCCTTAGATATTGTAACTTTGATCCAGCAACACTCAGTTACCCCAACTCTGACCTTCTAGCACTGTCCGACTGTTGCATGTGAGTGTAACTCTACCTTTTGCTTATGCTCTTTTTTACCTGCTTTTTACAACATTTCATTTTCCTACCTCCAAATTATGCGAGTTTAAGACTGAAAAACAAGAAATAACTGAAAATTATTTTCCAGATTGATTCTACTTAACATAATTTATACATATGTGATAACCAAGCTGCATCAACAGCACTTTAAAGTTAACTTTATATGTCTCTTACTTGCAGTATTCGCCCAGTATGAGGACCACATACCTGTCCATGAATGATGCCCAAATCAGACACTTGAGGACTGACTTCCAGGTGTAAGCTGCTGCCTGCTGAACCTTCTCCGTGCATCAGTCAGAGCAGCTGAGTTCCTGCTGAGAAAGCTGTCTTCATGACATAATCCTATTTACGGGAACAACAGACTCTTGTCCGATCTCAAGCATGAAAGCAGGCCATATGAGACAGTTGGCGTCAGTGGAGTGTTTGAAGATGCCTGAATACAGTTTTGAAAAGAGATGGCCTCAAAGACATCTGTTTCTTTTATGGAAATCCTTAAACTCAAATTGAGACATTTCTGTCAGCCAAATTCAGAATTTTTAACTGAAATAATCCAGTTATGTTTTTTTTAAGTGTCATGTGAGAACCTTTGATAATCATGAATTGGTACTTTTGATGGTGAATGAGATGAAGAGTTGGTTACATTAAGATCTTTGATCAACACCAAATGTGTCACAACAGTGGGACAATCTTTTGACATTTCTGTGAGCTGTGGTGCAACACGAAACATAACATCACCTTTTCTAAATATTACTTGCATATGTAATGGAAACTTTGTCATAGCTTGTAATTTTGCTTAGAAGAGCCAAAGATGCCTTTTTACAATAAGTCTTAACTGACATGCCACAGGTGTTTTATGCAACATATGAGGATGTAGACGCATGTGTGAAATAAAATTGACATTTAAGTCTTTAATTATTTCTATCTTTTTCAATTGTGTCACAAGTGAGAAAAAAATATATATGTGCATCAGTACAAATAAATGGTTTCTCCTAATATTGTGGCTTATATAAATGTAATTTACTAAAAGGAAGCAATTTTTTAAAGATGTTTATGTAAATTTTATTATTTTAATGCTGACTAATGTTTCAAGCTACAGAAAAAATTATAACAGATTTTAAGTCAGATCCTACAGTTGTAGAAATATTAGTTTTAAAAGAAATCAGTGTGACAAGAGCCATTTAATATATGCTGAAGACAAAACTATTCATACACCTGGAAGATTTGGATTATTTTCATCAGCCAAAAAGTTTTGCTTCTCAAAGGGAATAAGATGAGTGATAACAAATCATTGTGAAAAGAGTATCTGCTTTCCATACAAAATTATCTGTTTGCATGTACAGCTTAAAAGAAAAAAATACATCAAATTATTTATACACTTCTCAATAGTCCATAAAAAATATTTAAAAACAACATTTTCGCCTTTCTTATAAAAGAAGAACCGTCTTCAGCAGCAACAGCGTAATAAGTTATTTATCACTTTAGTTCCTCACTGTTTTGGAGGGATTAGCTTACTCTTTACACCACCAGATCATTAAGGTTCGAGATCGTTCGTTTCTGCTCACCTCTTTCAGGATCTATCAAACAACTATCCAGGTCCAATGTCTACAAAGCAAGCCCACATATAAGCCTCATGAATATTCTAACAAGTTAATAAGATGTGTTTGTACTGATCTGCTATGTTCTGTTTTCTCCAAATGTTGCATTGTTCACTGTGATCAAACATCTCTTCACTGGTCCTAAAGACAAAGTTTCAAGAGCCTACTGAAACTCAAACCCCTTGCTTACATGGAGGTGCTTACGCCTACATTGATAATCTTCTGATTATCAATTAATCAATAGTCAATACACTATTTGCTGCATCAACAGCAAATAGTGCTACTTTTCTATTTCAATAGTGTAGACTTAGAAATAGTGAAGCTTTTTTCAGCAGCTCTAGTCACAGTAATGACAATGATTTTTCTTGTAATCATGTTTTTGCTTTTTTTTTTTTTTTTTTTTTACAAAAGATAACCAGAAACAACAAAGATGTGGTCAAATCTGACATTCCAGAATTTGTACCACAGCTGAATACAGATTTGCAGCTCGGACACATCTGCCAGGTCTAAAAAAAAAAAAAACAAAACAAAACAAAAAACCCACTTTGAAGCACTTTCCAATTATGCCTTGATTGTTTTGAACATGATACCATACTGGAATCAGGATACCACTGATGGGTAATTTTTTTTGTGCAAAGATGATTCCTCTTAATGGCACTAAAAATAAACTAAAACAATAGTCCATTTGTTGCTTTTATCACCAGTGATTTCACACTGTTACAGCAAAACATGTATTTTCATAACCATTTCAAACCTAAAATCACAAACTTATACTCCTGACAGGAGAACTGCTAGTCATTTCCTCCACAACATGCTGCATAGTCATTAAGAAAAAAAAAGAATAAATAAATAAAAATGAGGGAGCTGTCCAGGGTGCTAGCCATCAATCAGTAGGGGGCGCTGTCGTTTGAAATATAACATTGCAGGTTTTTTTTTTTTTAGCTTTATGAAAACTGACGCCGTCATATGGCTGCTGCTATATTCTATGTAAGAAATGATCTTCGCATAAGATTAAGTGGTACCTAAACATTTTAAACTTAAACCCCGAAGCGAAGTCACACCTCGGACGCCTCAGTCCTTCCTCGCCTGCCGTAGGAAACGACGAAAATCGTGCGGACATGGCGTAAGCAGCTAGCCTGCTAGCCATTTGAGGCTGATTATTACTATAACAAAAAATGCTCCATGACGAGTCACATTCTGTGTGTCGATAAGGGAGGATGTGGCTAAATAATGGGAAACGTCTTTGGGAGAAAGAGCCGATCCTCTCGTGTAACGGAGCAGGACAAAGCCGTTCTGGTAAGATGAGGAGGGAGACGAGCACAGGGCTAATGTCGGACGAAATGAAAACAAAAATGATCTGGGCTTTATTAATGTATCAATACTGCTAGATACATTATATCCATGACATATCTTTCTGAGTCTGTGCTCACTTTTGCAGCAACTGAAGCAGCAGAGAGATAAACTGAAGCAGTATCAAAAGAGAGTCACCGTACAGCTGGAGAAGGAGAGACTTCTGGCCAAGCAGCTGCTAAAGGATGGCAAGAAAGAGTGAGCAGAGTTTGAGATGCAAACATGACAGAAGTTTGTGGCAGATCAGCGGCATCGCTTGCTGTGTTCCCCTCTGTTTCCGCCGCTTATAGCTGAACATTTTGTGTTTTGACTTGTTGCAGGAAAGCGCTGCTGCTGCTTAAGAAGAAACGCTACCAGGATCAGCTGCTAGAGAAAACTGAGAGTCAGATTTCAAACCTAGAGCGTATGGTGAGTCTTGAATACATTTATATAAGCATTTGTCTGATTATGCTGAGGTGAAAAGTCCCCACATGCATCCATGAGAGAAATGAATCTACTGTAGAGCAGTGATCTGCTGACTGTTGAGTTAGTCTGTTCCTAAAACACTTTTCTTTAGTTTTGCATGAAAACAAAATGTCAACAATAAAATAATAATTCGCTATAACCAAAGGCTACACAGATATCCCACTCTATTGACAGTCAAACAAGATTGGAAACACTTTATTTGAACGGGGGTGAACAAAACTGACATGACACTTTCATAAACATGACGTAACATCTGTCATAAACATTAATAAGCCTTCATAAATATTTATTACTGTGGTCATAAAGCGTCATTTGGTAACTTATGACAATTTTAATACAAAGTTGACAATATTCAAAATGTCTTTGTTATGACAACTTGAGATTAACCAAGAAATCATTACTGTTTAAACTTTACCTTTAATAACATAAAGTTACCTCATTTTTAAAGTGCAATTAGTAATACTTGTATAACAAATATATATCAGTAATGATTTCCTGGTCAATTTCAAGTTGTCACAACAAAGGCATTTTGAATAATGTCAACTTTGTATTAAAAGTGTCATAATTTACACAAATTATGACAACAGTCATAAATATTCATGAAGGCTTATTCATGTTCATGACAATTGTTATGCCATGTTTATTACAGTGTCATGTCAGTCTTATTCACCCCCTTCAAATAAAGTGTTACCACAGGATTTTATCCTCACTTTAAAACAAAGACAAAATCATTACAAAGGTCAGAGTTCACACTATGTTTGGCATTTTATTTAACTTTTACACAATTATTGTATTTGATGCAGTTAGCATTACTAGGTGTAGACTTTATTTTCTCTCTGTATTTATTTCCTTGAGTGAAGTGAGTTTTTGTTCAGTTGTGAGATTTCCAAACCATTTCCTAATCCAGCATAACCTGATCTGTGACAGATAGTCAAATTCTTCAAAATAGACCAGCTTTGCTGTAGCATTTAGCTTTTAGGTATTTTAAGTTTCACACTCTAAAATTAGCAACCTCAATTCAGTTCTTCATCAGACTTTGTTTTAAACATGTCAGCGACATTGAAAGGTAGCTATGTTTTTTTCTGTTAGTGACTAATTAGAATATGAAATCATGCTTAAATTGATCAGATTCCGTCCCTCTTTCCACACATCGTCAATTGTTAAATCTTAACAATTGACTTAAATGTGACGAAACAACCCGATTCCCCATTTTTGAATTGACCGTTTTGTTTTGTCGGTGTGCTTGTCAGTTATTCTGCAACTACATTTTGAAAAATATATTATTTGTCAACAGGTCCAAGACATTGAGTTCCTGCAAATCGAGGTGAAAGTCGTCGAGGGGCTTAAAATTGGCAACGAATGCCTGAAGAGCATGCATGAGGTACACAGTTAGCTTTACTTTTTCTTTCTGTTTTCTGTTCAGAAATGTCCCTTTGCACATTCGTTGTATACATGCACCCTTAAGCTGTCTGTGCATCAGTGTACACTGTAACTGTGTCAGAGTTTCCTCTGATAGGAATGCTTTCTATAATGTGATCCCTGCAAAAAAAAAATAAATAAAAGGTCTGAGCAGCGCAGAAGGCTTTTGGATCGTCGTGGTGCAACAACATAGCTGATGCACATGGCTTTAAGATTAAAGGATTAAAGAAAAGCCTCGACGACATCACTCTGAATGCTGCACATGCTTAGATACTTAGACCTTGCTTCACAAGTCTGACAGAATGTGAAAAAAAACGAACATTTTAGTCTGAAATTTAAAACAAAATTCAATGTGTTTTTCAGATCATGTCAATAGAAGATGTGGAAAAAATCCTGGATGAGACCCAAGAATCAATTGAGTATCAAAGGGTAAAAAATTCACTTTAGAGACAAATATATGCAAATGATTCCACTTCCTGTATAGTTTTATTTGTTTACTGCTTTTAAATGTTTTTTTTTAGTTCAAATAGTGGAGCTAGTCTGCAATTAAGTACAGATATGCATCAACAAGTCCTACACTTTGCATTTGCAGCACATAGATGACATGTTGGCTGGAGCCATGACACACGAGGATGAAGAAGCAGTTTTAGCAGAATTAGAAGCCATCACTCAGGTGGGTTCTAAGACGGATGCTAAACTTTATATTTATTCTGAAAATGTCCTCATCAACCACACATCTCCCTCCGCCGCGCCACCTAAATGTATCCATAACGTCGATCCTGAACTGTTGGTTGCGTCTTCTGGAGAAGAGCTGATTCATATTAATTTACATATTTCATTTCAGATTTTTAATAGGTTTCCGAGGGATTTTCAACAAGTCACAGCCGTGTAGGAATCTAATTACAAGTTGTAACCGAAACAATTGTGCTCATGAATTATGCAGAATTGTAGGGATTAAAGTCTGTATTGTGCTCTAATTGTTTTTAATGATACACTCTGTCAGACTGTAAAAAATTATGACTATATTTCATAATTGAGTGTTGACACTGGTTCAATGACTGCATTTATTCTTATTATATAAATAAAACTCAAAAGATTTCAGTGAACTGAAAGTAACTTCAATTATGAATCCAGTTAAAATCAGTTTTAAATAGACGCAATCAGAAGCTTTATCCAGGAAAGAAACGCAACAAAACAATAAAACATTCACACAGCTGTAATTTTTGTGGCACGCATCATTTTTACTAATTATTATTTTAGCAATAGCAATTGTTAATGCTGACTGAAACCTAAATTGTTGCTTAACTTGTCTTGCACTTTGGATTTGCTTACATGAAAACATCTACTGTCCAGATCTAAGAATCATATATTCCCATCATTTTTTTTTTTCTTATACCCGATTTGGTTATAAATGTCTGGATTAAAACTAGATATCAGGGAGATGACATCTGAGATGAGAGATTTTCACTTAAAAGATGACAAAAACTTCAGGAATTATTTGGCTTGGGAAAAAAAACATCCCCCAAAACATATACCCTCTTATGTATGATTTACAATCTCGCTGTCTCCAGTTGAGATAGTTATACATCAGTTTCTGCAAAAAGCAGGGAAAAAATAGCTTAAATGCACATCTTTCAACCTCAGCTGCATTCTGAAGTGAACCGTGAGAATAATAAAAACGTGTGTGGAAGAAGATGTTCTGGATGGATGAGTAAAATATACCACACCAGTTTATTTTTTATGCTAATGGCTTCAAGATGCTTGAGGGTCGGTTCCTATGATAGCCTTTTTAATGAAGCAGTTTTTTTATTTCAGCCTCAAGCTATTAATAAGTAGAATAAAGGTGAGCACAACTGGGTGTTGATGAAGTCTGTAAATACCTTTTTTTAGCTTGTGAATGAAACATTTAAACCTTTAAACCTCCAGATGGTTTTATTTTGCTTTTTTCTTCTTTTTATTCAGGGAGAAGATGTAGCACTGCCAGAGGTTCCTACTGACCTTGTACCAGAGATACCAGAAGCTGCTAAAGTTGAAACGGGTAGGCTTTATTTTTTTATTCTGCTCATCTAAAAATGTTTCAAACTTAATTTTGTTCTTATTTTTTGTGTTTGTTTGTTTTTAGAGAGAAAAGAAGCAAGGAAGCAGGAGGACAGAGAGATGCTGGCAGCCTAAGAGGATTTCTGGGCGATACCCTGCACTGATCTGCAAATAAAGCCCCTTTAGTTTTGTAACAAGGGGGGGGATTTGTATCCAGCATAGACTTTTCACACAGTTTACAGGAGCATAAAGTGAAATATTGTATTTCTGTCCATTTAGTTTGGAGTTGTTTCATAGTGACTGTGCTGGTTAAGGCATGTAGAAAAAAAATATGATTTTTAGATGTTTTAAAATGACCATGAAATAATAATAAAATTGTTTTACATAATAAATAAAGCTGTAAAAAAATAACAGTTCGGACTTTTTCCATCAAGTTGTAGAGGATGCTTTTATCCAGAAGAGGGCGTTGTTTGCTTTCTTTTCTGTGGTAATACACTTTGACAATATACTGCGTCCCCTTTATAATGTCATCAGAGCAGTGAAGGTGTTTATTGTAAAAAATAATAATAATAATAATAAAAAGCTTGCTGAAAGTGGGAGTTGCTTGGGAGAGGAATATGGTATGTACAGCACTAGATTTGGGGAAATGGGCATCAATTCATGTGAAATTCAGAACAAAAAGATCCCCGTGGTGTTTCGTAAAGCGTCTACGACTTGCAGCGTTTGTACATGAAATATTATATTGGAACCGGAGAAGCCGCCTAATAACGGTGATAAGCTACACACATTGTCTCAAATGACCCAGTGAACATAAATCAGACACAGCTATTGACCCAACGGAAAACTTTTTGCCAATTGCATAAATCCATTACTTCATAGTACAAATCAAATTCATAAAATCAAAACAATTTCTGTGTATCAATCAGTCTTTTCTTGGTCATAGGTGTGGGAGGCGGTCACTAAATCTACAATTTGACAAGATAACGCTACATTCGCAACCGTAGGAATTTTGCATTCGGTGTACTTGCAACGGAATAGAAATTATTATCCGCTATGTGGCTGTTTCCTTGGGTTAAGCTATGACTCTTTCTATGTGCTATATGCATGTCGTGTTAAGGATAACTTCGCACAGTATTTGAATACCACACAATATCTTCAAGATTGTGAAAAACACGGCATTCGGGTTCGGTCCGTGAATGCAACAGCGGGCTGTCAAGCGTCGGAGAAGGAAGGTGTGTTTAGTTTGTAGGTTTCGGGAGCGCAACCTCATTCCTGCAGTGGCGTTTTTTGTCGCTCACCCTGAGCTCAAACCTGCTTTTTCTACCTGTTCATTCACTCGTTTTTTTTTTCTTTTTTCTTTTCTTTTTTTACTCGGATAAACGCTTTTGCGATACAAACCGTTTATGGTCCTGGCTGAAGATTTCACCATGTCTCGCACTGACGAGGTTCATCGCTTCACAGAAAATGTTTATAAGGTAAGGCTGAACTATTGAACAAAGTTTGGCGATATATGTTGTGCTTGTTTGTTTGGCCGTTCGAAATGCGTAGAAGTGCACTGGTAATTTTCTTAACATCTACCAAAAAAAAAAAAAAAATCAGCAAAGGCTGAGTTGGTTGCAATATTCCAAATTCACAGTCTTTAAAGAAAGAAAAAAAGTCATTTTCGTGACGTCCAGCCATGTTTCTCAGGTTAACCAGGGCGACACCTTTCAGCCAAAACTGCTCGCGAACCTGCAAAATCAGGGTCACCGTCTCATTACATGAAGGCCTGTTGAGTTAGTCCGCCTCTGTGCTCATGACAGTTTAGGTTCGGTTCGGTTCGGTTAGGCTATTCCCTGTAAACCGGTGGATTTATACAAGCCTAGTTCTTTGAAATGGGAACAGTCTGCATTCCAGAGGACTGTGTTTGGCAGGGAGGGTTGAGTCTCTGTTGCAACAAGTAAACATTTGTTCTCTTCCTCTCAAACCTGATTTTCATACAAAGACCTGTGCGAACTTGGTGGCCGCGACCGTTTAATTCTAAAATGCAGGAATGAGGTTAAAAAAGTTGATTGTATTTGACTTGAGGATAAAAGTCCCATCAAGTAGGTTAATTTATCTGATATTTGTTATCTGAGCTTTGAACTAGCATGAAATGACACCTGATGAGTAGTTGCATAAACGGCTGATACAATCTTGTATGCGTATATGGATACACACACATAGACTTGACTCCAACCAAGTCTGGTTCTTGATTCTTTAATTTATTTTTTTTAAGATGTCCAAACTTTATTCCAGTCCTATTGGCTGAATCCATCATTTCAGACAAATTATTTTTGCTGCAAAGTTAATTTATTCTGGTAATTTAGCTCACTATGAAACACATTATGCAGATTAATTACACACTGACATTTTCAACCTTTTAGTTTTGTTAATTATGGTAATTTTGCCTTACTGCTATTGAAAACAGGACAGTTATGGATTAGGAATTTACATCAAATGAATAACAAAACAATTTTAAGAAATACGGGCTTAATGAAATGTATGTTTAATACTTGCGTAGGGGTTATTTTCAAAAGGTACGAACGATCCCATCGAAACAGATCTCACATTATTTTTAAATATGGCTCTACATCCTTCCTTGTCTTCAATTTTTCTGTTTTTGTTGCACAATTAAAAACTAATCAATCAAACAAAAATGGCTGAAACTTATGGCAAAGGTTGGTATTGAGACTACTGACTCTGGAATCTTTGATTAGCGTACAGTCTTCCAGAGTTGGAAGGATTATTCCTTTACTCGTAGTGATATGGGTTTATCAAGGAATATGGTAGGTCTTCCTCTTGGGGTCAGTTGAGGTTTTGTGTAAATTTTGTTCATTCAAGTGCAAACGCAGCAGTGAACCTTTGTCACTAGGGAGGAGGCTCCCCGTCAGAGTCCTGACAGGCAGGAACTCTGAGGGGCAGCGGAGTGGTCAGGCAGTCGCTCTCCTACTCTGGGGATCTGACCCAGTGGCAAATAACACCCAAGCAAGATTTTTTTTTGTTTAAAACCATGAAATAGTGAGATTAATTTTTTTAATTATTAATTTTCATTGTTTTTTCTGCTTATTAAATGTATTTAACTTTTTAAAATAATTTTTAATCATTATTTAGTTCACTGATGCGGGAAGTAAACGGGTAAAGAGGGAATCCTAGATATAATCAGTGATACAAATAGTTGAAGAAAACTGACCAATACCCTAAGATTAATCTTTAAAAAATATGGCTCTTTTTTTGGTTTTGCTAAAACTGGAAATCTAAACTATGCAAAGCAGAAATGTAAATATTTGAGCTAGATTAGTCAATTAGTCATAGATCAGAAATTGACCATTTGGGATTGTGTTCAGCAAGTCAAATACTGGAAAAAATCAGATTCAACATATTTACTGCATGCATCGTAACTAAGAACTGCCAACAAATACATTTAATAAAAATGTGTCTACTTCACCCTGTTTTCTTCTTTGTTTGTTTGTTTATTAGTAAACCACCGTATAATTTTATAAAGTCTTTGGAGGGAAAATTTATTTGGAAGTAAATAATGCAATATTTGATATTTAATTCCATTCCTAATTTTTCATTTTGGGGTATGTCTTAAAAATAAAAAAAATCCTAATTTGTGAGGGAAATCTTTGGATCCTCTTCCAATGATGTTATCAACACAACGTGGAGAAGCAAAACCTGAATAAAGGCTTGCTTATTGCATTTTCATTGCAACTCAAAGATGACAAAAGTCAATTGAAAAAGTTGTTAGGTTTCTCAGTAAAATGAAAGAGCAATACAATTAGTTTAGTACATCACCATAATTTCAAAACAGCTTAATCCAATGCAAAAAAATTCAAAAGACGATTTCAAGCAGAATTATATATATATTTTTTTTATTTTCACAAAGTTATTTCTTGATTTATAGATCCTATGTTGGACAACATGTATCCTGAGCCTCATAAGGCACTTTAGGTTGATAATTATTTAATGTTTATTGATTAGAATGTTTTCTACGTCAGTCCCTAATTTTTATTAAATCAGTCAGTCACAGTGAAAAACCATTGATTTTGGTGAAGAAGATTTTGGTGATTACTTCTGCAACTCTGCTTTCTTGCAGTTTCTCTGCCATGTAGGCATTCTGGGTATGTCTGTAATTTTTCATTCTATAGTATGCAAGCAAAGATCTCTTGAGGAAGGAGGGTTGTTAAAACATGCGGTGACTGTGAAGCAGTTGCAGCAAGCAGCTGGCACGATACTGAGTAATCGCCAGGGTAATGAGGGGGGTAAATGCTGATGTGTCTCATCTTGGCCCGATTTACTGTGTGTGTGTTTAGTAGGGTGAGACTAGGGATTTTGAATCTCCCTGCAAGCGTTGTGTTGTTGGTAAAGGCACCGGGCACACCTAAGCTTTCTGAGATGATCTTGATCAGCAAGGGAGTTAGCACGGGAAACCCAGCAATTTTTGCATGATCCTTTGTTTACTTGAGTTCCCCGCCTTCCTGTAGGCAGGCAGCCCCAGACATGGCGAATTGCATCTAGTTATCCACATGCTGACTCGGTGAGACGGATACTTAGGACTGACACTCTGTTGGTGTGTGTCTGCACTACTGTCATCTCTGCCAGCTGGCCATGTCTGTATAGGGTGGCGCTTCAGGTCAAGCCTCTTACGAAGCGGACGGATGAAGTCTGAGGGATGACCTGGCTTGCTTAAAGTGAGCAAACAGATTAATTAAAGCAGAAGCTCAGGAAGAAGAATAGGTTCATAAACTTTTATTAAGGTGAGCAAAATGGAAGGCTACACTGAGGCAAAGTGACCCAACACGCCCTGTAGAGGAATTTTTTTCTTGTATTTACTCAGTGTTTGTCAGAAGAAACGTTGTTTTCTATCCCCGATACATGCAGTGCAGGTTTTAAACACACCCTCAGCAGGTGAGGCAATCGAAGGGTGTGACTCACTTGTAGCAACCCTCGGGACAGCTCACATTTTCCCATGCATTACCACACCCTGATTGTCAACACAACCAGGAAAACAGTGGATAATTTTGTCAGATATCTATGGATGTTTTAATCTATTTTGCCTTGTATGAGCTAATGGTGGTGTGAGGGTTTGTAAGATATTTTCTTGCCACACTTTGGACTCTTTAAGACCAGCTGAGGATTGCCCAAATGCCAAAGTCTACCAGAGTATTGTTGCTAATCATATCCATCCTTCATGACCAGCTTCATACGTCTACTTCCAGCAGAATAGTATTGTCACAAGGTTAAGCTTGTCTTAGCTGGGTTCTTGATCAAGGCAATGAGTTTGCTTTACTCCAGTGGCCTCCTCAGTTACCAGAATCTGAATCCAGTAAGAACCCTTTTAGATGTGGTGGAATCGTCATGAATGTGCAGCCAACAATTTGTAGAACCTGAGTAATGCCGTTACTATGATGTCAATAAGAGTGTGAATGTTTCCACCACCTTTCTTAACCTGTCATGAAGAATTAAGGGAGTTTTGTAACCAAGAGGGGTTTCCAACACTCTACCAACAAGGTGTTGCTAATGAAGTGAACAGTGACTGTATTATGTAATAGTTTGGGTCTTGATTGCAACATTGTCATAAGTTTCACTATTGTCGCATCAGCTGTACTTTGTTGATAATAGAACTACATCGAAACAGGCGGTCTCTTAGCAACAATGTGCCATTATTCTTGTGCATTTCTGTCTTGTCAAAGAACTCTTTGTTTTTGAAGGGTTCCTGGGGAGCCACCACTTGATCTTTTACAAACACCATATCTTCATTTGAAGAGATTTCACTAGGATGCTGAAAGTTCCTCATGAAAGCTCCCAAATGGGTCTGACATAAACAGGGCTGGTCTGTTGTATAAATACAGCGCTGATCCTGTGGACTCTCATGAAGAAGTTGTTTGGAGTCGCTTGTATGAAGACGTAACCCAGAGCTTCGTTTGCCTTTCTTTTTTGCTCTGGCAGAGTATGGCCACATCAGACACTGCTTGTTTAATAATACAAGATTTAAAAGAGTCTGAAGCGACTCAAGCTCCATAACATCTGCTTCCAGAATATAGTGCTTCAACAAGTTGATGCTTGCTGAAGCCTGGGGCTTTGAGATGATTGCATTATCCACTGCAGGAGGCTTCATAATCTTCATTGCTTGTGGAAGAGCAGATTTTGTTCTGTGCCTTTGACTGCGATAAAGAGAGGACTATTGCTCTACACACCCACCTTCTCTGCACGTCTGGGGGCGGATGGTTTAGAGACATTTCTCTTTTTCTTTTACTCAGCGTTGCTTTTTCAAGGGCAGAGACTGGCAGTACTAACTGTGTACAGGCTGCAAAGAAGCCTCATAACCGTCACGATGCATGCAGTTGATTCGAAGTCACGTTGTGAATGTGGCTGCTGTCTGAAATGACACTAACAAACATGAATGTTGCTGTGCTTGGAAAAAAAACACTTTTATGTGGGTGGGAGAAAAAAGATAGAGAGGGGGAAAATAGATGGAGACAGTCCAGCTCCAGATCCTTGTCGAAGTCCCTAATTACTGAAGAGGGAGAAACTATAATTATAGACTGAAAGAGGAACAGAGACGGAAAATTCTAGTAAGTACTCTGTAAGTGCAGTGGACAATGGCCTTTCATGGAAAGGGTCATAAACTGAACATCAACATGCCTGTGGCAACTGTGTCCATGTCTGAGACAGAGGCTGCCACTTTGGGCAACACTGACCACACTATTTTACAGGCATTTTGCAAGTGAAGTTAGCAACAAAAGCCTTGCTACTCTCCACAAAGGAGGTAATTCTGCATGCATACCCACGCAAACAGTATGGCGTTTTTTAAAAATTGAAACTACATTTAAATATTTTATAAGTCTTGCACGCTGACAAAGAATTAAAAACCTGCAGAAAAGGTGGTTGTTGAGGATTAGATCAACCTCATGCTATCTTAAAGTGTACTGAACACTTGATTAAAAAACTGATCTTCAAGAAGCCTAGCCCGAATGCCCCTCATGTTTTTATAGTTAATTTTTGATAAATATTAGAAACGTTTTCTGTCCACTATGCATTGTAATAAACTAAAAAAAATTACAAGGACACAGACCATCCATAGTTTACAGGAACCTTTTTTCTAAAAACTTTGAAATTGCCATGCTAAATAAAATATGCTGATATCTTTTGTCTTGCCTATGAAATAATTAAAACTTGGTCATCAATTATAAACCACATTTTTTTTCTTTGAAGTTTAAAAATGGTGGTCAGGTTGGTCAATTTTGAGAGAATTACAAAGAGATCCAGTGATCTCTACAGAATAGACTTTTTATTTTTCTGGATAAAGAACTAAAGCTCTAAAGTAAGTATGGATCTTGGTTGCTATAGATACCAGCCTCTCTGTATTAAGGTTAGCTGAGCGATGCTAAGGTGTTTTTTGGGGTCACTCTATCTTTGGAAGGCAGTGAAAAAAGTAAATGGCAGGTCTTATGGGTAAATAATCTGTTGTGCAGTAGCACCATGAGGTGAAGAGCTCAAGAAGGAACAATAGAAATAAATTTTAAGGCAACTCGATTTTTTCTCATCCTGAGGCCTCTGAGACTATTGGGGCCAAACACACTTTTAAAGTTTAATGTTTTGTCAAGTTGTGACTGAATCAGCTAAAATTGTACCTTTTAGGTTTTTCCACAGTGATAAAAGGAAAAGGGCTGAAAGTTTTAGGGGTATTTAGAGTGGGAGGCAGTTTTAACACGACAGTTTTGCTTATTCACAGAAATCATGACTACTGATCTATTGCATACTAGGAGCAGTTTATAGATGGAGCTACCCATCTACAGTTAAAGTAAACCAAAGATAGTCAAAAATGATAAATCAGCATATTCTTCCTGGTCATGAGGTAGCAGAGATGATTGCTTAAACTGCATTTCTACAGTTTAAAAACTAGTGTGTAAGGTCCTAATTAATTTGCCAGAGATAGAGAAGATTGGATGTTTTTAAGAAATTATTCAAAACCTGTTTTGATGTAGATTTTTCTTTGTTTTGCAACATTGGGGTTTATTGCACACAGTCATGCTAGACTCAACTGATGTGAAAGCAGTATCGTAATTCTATTTATGTTCAAATTGGAACAACTAGTGTAATTTCTGAAAGATCTGGAAGTAGCATTTATAAATCATCTTTTATGCAAACAGCATTAATAAACTATTAATTTATAAATGCTAGTCATGGGCCGGTATGGAATGCTCACCATATGACAAACCTGACAAAAATATCACTGATTCACTGTGTTACAGTACCTAAACAAAGATTAACAAGAAGCATGAAGTGATTTCTTCTATCCACAACAGCTAAGATTATATAGCCGTATCTGCTTGTAATAATAAACACATTAAAATATAAATTAATTTAAGTCACAGTTTTCAAGTGAACATTCCCATTATAGCATTTTTGGCATATTGTTGGTACAGTAACATAAGTATACATAACTAATTACATCTAGTTAAAAATTAAACAAAATACAAACTAATTGTATGCTTAGTGGGGTGTGTGGTAACTAGCTGCTTAACAGCTGTTTGCAACTATTGAAAAGTCATGCCATGTGTAACTTGCCAACTGGTTTAAAAAACTGTTTCCTCAAAGGCCACTCAATAAATACTCTGTATGAACAGAAACTTGACCTCAGTCTTGGGGCAACAGGAATACAAATAATTTGGGTCCTGAAGCCTAGATTTGGGAGTTCTTACAACTTATTCTTGACACTTGTTCTTGTTTGTGGTTTCTGTGAACACTTTGTGATTGGTCTGAAATTTGAAGTGGAGATGGTTACTACGCTCCCAGGAGTTTTTTTATAAACTATGAATTATCCTGACCTGAAAGAAGTCTGTCCTCGTCATGGCCTTCTTTAGTGAAAGAACACATTTTTATGTTCTTATGAAGGAAGTTAAAGCTGTAAGAGTGCTGTGCCATTCCTTTGTTGCAACACCATAATCATTTGTGTTTTTCATGACCCTGCTGTACAGATTTACAATTTGACGTTTTAAGTAAACTAGGAAAGAGTGGAAGGTTTATTTCAGCCAGCTGATGGAGTGCAGCAACAAGTTGGGCATGGCTGCATGACTATTTGTCACACTGGGTTTTTCTCTGGCTCAGGAGTTGCTTAATAAAAGGGAAGAAGGAATGAATTTGGGACACATGAATTTGATGATTCTGAAAGCCCAGATAACAACCACAGGAGACAACTTATGAACATCCACCAGTCTATTGACGTGACTTTGTTTCACAATCTTCTCAATTCTGAAGTTATCCATTTTTCTTCTGCAACTTTTACTGCTAAACTCAACTTTCCATGAACATGCCTGGACACAGCAATGAGTGTTGGTGGTTTGTGCTCACTGTCAGGTGTATCTGATGGACAACTGTCAAGTCAGCAGTCTTTCACAAGATTTTGTTGGCCATAACATCCAATTTTTATGTCTATATTTAAAATCGGTTTCATCTTTCAATCAAATTTCCTGAGAAGTTGAATTTTATAGATCATAATAAAATGATCAGAAACATGCTTCAAATATTCTACTGAGTGTAATGAATATTGCTCGCAGTAAAACTCAGTGAGTTGCTGATATGAATGAACATTGCGACATTTTGCCATTTCTTAATGTGCATAGATATAGGTTTAAGGTAATAATAAGACTAAAGATTTCCCCCTTTAAAGATCTGAAAGTCTTTGGTCTGCCTTATGCGTGGCTGTCTGCGTTTGACATGACTAATTTGTCACACAATGAAAGATTGTGTAGTTTTGCACAACAAAAGAAAAAGCGCATGATTCTGAAGGGATGTCTTCTCTCTGTTCACAGCGTTAAAATGTGGCCCCTTGACAGAATTTGTCGAAGAAGCAAAGTATTCACATGATATTTGCTTTCAGATCAAACACAGTGCATAGTCCACTTTGGTGTGAAAAAAACCCTGCAAACTTTGTGTGTGCTTTAGTCAGGATAAATGCAAGTACCTAAAACCATTCGGAGTAATCCAAGTTTGTAAACAGACATATTGTTCACCACATTCCTTCTACCCTCTCTCGTTAGTAATTGATTGAAAATTCCAATATATAGCTGAAAAACTTTCCTGCAAATCTTGGATCGTTGGATTGGCTGCCTCCGTGACCTGCTCGTATATAAAGGGAAAACTCAAAGCAGCAACTTGTCTATTTTTGAGCCGGTCCTGAAATTAAATTATCCTTTCTCAGGCAAAATCCAATAAAGAATGCAGCCATTCCAAACTGTGTTCCATCTTTCCAATATGGCAACAAGTCTGGCGTTATCAGTTGTGACAGCGAGGGGAAAACTATTTGTGATCAGCTGGTATCGGCCATAGCACCAAATTAATTCCCATGGGTGAAGAAAGAGATGGAGATAAATAACTGTAAAGATTGGCACAGGGAAGCCTCTAGCAAAGTCCAAATATACTCTAAACATATTGTCTGCTTTTCTTCAGGGCAGCTTGTTAAAATAGCATGAATATTAACTCTATTTTAACCACTCAGTTCATTTTTAAGTTATTATATAACTTGCCTGCAAAATATATCCAAGCTTGATGTTTGTGCATGCTGAAATAAGTGTATATGTTCATTTGGCACTGCGACAGACTGGCGACCTGTCCAGGGCATACCCCGCCTCTCGCCCGGAACGTCAGCTGGAGATAGGCACCAGCAACCCTCCCGACCCCTCCAAGGGACAAGGGTGCAAAGAAAATGGATGGATGGATGGATGTTCATTTGGCATTTCATATTGTCCTTCTTTTCTTGATAGTTGTAGCTGGCTTATTAGGAAATCAATTATCTAAATTGTGAAAGAATTCCAAGATCCAAGGAAGCTGAAAAAAAAAAAACAAATAAAAAAAGCAATCTGTACCCCATTCTGGTTGTAAACAGCATATTTAAACTTGATGCCAATCAGGACAGGAGTCTTAATTCACTGAGTGCTTTTGTGTGGTTTGCTGTGGTTCGTCTGATCAGCTGAACTTCACTTGTTGCAGATAAATGTTCTGTGTGATCACCTGCTTCCTGTCTTTGAATATGTCTTTCCTTTTCTAAATAGTTTCTGTGATGGACTTTCCAGATGTTGCTGGTCAGGTTTTCTTTTTTTTTTTAAACCTTACACCCCCTCTGCCCCCCTGGTCCCCTTTCCCACCACACTATTATCAGTTTCAAGTCAGCTGTTCTGCCTCCTGAAGGACACTAAAGCCCGTTTAATCCAATCACAGTGTCATGCAGCAATTAGTTCATATCCTGTTCAGACATCTGAGACAATTAGATTATTCAAGACTAAATTACCACATTGTTACTTGCGCTCTATGGGTTCAGAGAGAATACAGGCATTATAGCCATTAATTCTTTTTGGTTTTCTTGATTTCTGTGGTAATTTAGAAAATATTTACATTTTCCGCTTCTCTTTAACTTGAGGAATCATTTTGTGTTTGATGCAAGATTTGAAAAGTTGTAATACCGTATTTTCCGCACTATAAGGCGCACCTAAAAACCTTAAATTTCCTCAAAAGCCGACGGTGCGCCTTATAACCCGGTGCGCCTTATATATGGACCAATATTGAGCCACAACAGGTCTAGCAACTACGGTAAGCAGCTGCCGACTTCATTTTCCCCGTAGAAGCGTGCAGTGCATGCTGGGATGTTGTCAAAAATGTCAAAAAACTGGTTTGTTAATAAAGTTTGACTGACCGGACTACCCATAGACATGTATCTACCATAGACATCAATC
>CAEGAF010176339.1:0-28741 GCA_903067075.1 Micropoecilia bifurca | reverse complement strand
ATATATATGTGTGTGTGTGTGTGTGTGTGTGTGTGTGTGTGTGTGTGTGTGTGTGTGTGTGTGTGTGTGTGTGTGTGACTTCAATACTACTCGTCCTTAACATCCTGTTTTTAGTCAAAAGTTTAAAAAAAGACCAAACAATGGTTGAACAGAGGTTTGCTTTATTTATGGAGAAACACAGTTTGTCATTAAGACTTACATTTTGTTTGAGCCCACAGACTCAAATACTCTAGTAGTTTTGTTCATTTTGATCTATAAAATCAATGCTTATTCCAGTCAGTGTGGATAACAATACTGCTGATCATCACAACACAAAAACTTGCTGTACACTTCCCTTTTTTTGTCGTTTTATTTTTTATTCTTTTTACACAGTAGACATTGTCTACTCAAACAAGAGACCCACATTTACTCCACGGAGGTGACCACTGCATTTCTCCACATCAGAAAACAACAAAGTCTGTGATTTATAAAGTTTGTGTGACTAAACCTGAGTATTACACTGAATTCTGTTTATGTACAGTCGAGTTAGGTGTGTGTGTGTGTGTGTGTGTGTGTGTGTGTGTGTGTGTGTGTGTGTGTGTACGCCTCGCCGTGGCATTTTGTACACCAGCAATTCTGAACGGTCGCGCGAAACCGCACAACACTTTTGAACCAGTTTTCAACAGATATGTCGTCACATCTGGAGTGACTTTGGTTTCGCTCTGTTCCCACAACAGCTCAATCGAAACTTAATGAAACTGATGATATCGACCTTAAAGTCCTCAATAAAACCGGCCTCGGATGCAGAAATTACTAAAATACACTGTGAATAATTAAATAGTCAAACAAATCACGACTCAACACGCCTGTGCTTTGTGAACATTAAAGGTTGCTCATTAAATCAACTGTCAAACATTTCAATAAACACCAACTTAAG
Organism: Micropoecilia bifurca; assembly: GCA_903067075.1. Classification (NCBI taxonomy): domain Eukaryota; kingdom Metazoa; phylum Chordata; class Actinopteri; order Cyprinodontiformes; family Poeciliidae; genus Micropoecilia; species Micropoecilia bifurca. Next base: position 27,825 of record CAEGAF010176339.1, on the reverse strand, counting down.
AGCGTCGGAGTAGCAAACATTAAACACAAATCTCGGTAGGACCTGGAAAATTCTGAATTAGTCCTTCAACCACCAGGCTAAAACCGGATTAGTGTTTTTCGCCGGGCTACTCCTAATTTCCCGTGTGGATTCACCATCCTGTGTCCGTGTAAACACACAAGTCGTTCATCTACAGCATGTGCGCTAAAAACCATATGAGACTATGTTTGACGAAGCCACCCAAGAATAACTTTGGCATGTTTCATTAGGCAAAATATATCCAAAAATACTTAAGATTCCCATTAAAACGTCCATTCAGAAGAAGATGGATGGGTTGCAACGCACAAATTATCTGTAGAAGTATATGAATAACCCAGGTGTTACATTTCTCTATATACACACACACACATACGTGTAACTATCTACAGAGAGGACACAATGCTTACTGCTGTACACAGGGAATCTGTGCACTTTAAAGTGGCACATAAACGTCCCTGCAAAGTAACTACTGTACCCAGTAAGATTTAGTACATACCAGTGGGCTACTCCCAGTGACACATAGTGTCACAAACATTATGGCATTATTACCCCCCTCTCCCATTCATTTAAATAAAACTATATTCATATTATACATTTCATATTTTATTACATTCAAGGTATAGATACAATTTGTATCAACAAGCAAAAGTCAATTCTAGACATTTGTGGCTTAGCTGTTTGCGGCACATTGAAACCAGAAGGAAGGGGGCGCAACGTCACCAACGGTGCCTTAGAGTTCGAACCTCTGCATCGGGAACACTGGAAGTATTTTTTCAGCAACAGAGAGAGGTTTACTTCAGCTGTGGGAGCAGTCCATTGCCCAGAAATCTCTGGAATCCGCCTGTGAATATTATCATCGCAAAAGCTGCATTTTTGGCTCAAATTTCCAGACTTTCGGTAGTTTTTTTTTTTTTTTTTAAATAGTATTTCAAAAATAAAATAAAAATCACTAGTTCTATTGTTATTCTTGCACAAATGGTGAAGTAACAGTAATGATGAGCACATTTCTGTTTTATCCGAAGTCTTACCTATTGAGTCTAATCTAGTACTAGTAAAATAAAGGCCAGGCTCTTTGAACAAATTACCATGACTATCTCTATTTATTCAAAATATTTTATAATTACTATGTCATTTTCTGAACGGTAAATCATTGATCAGGTGAAATTACTAGTTTTTTATTTAATCCGTGCATTGCAATGACTTTAATTTGCTTTTAAAAGAAGTTTCAGTGCCTTCGTTTAGCATAAGTCAAGTTTAGGAGGTGAATCTGGTTTTAGAATACAAATATTACTTTTGGAGAATTTTAAAAAAAATCTTATCCATGTCTGAATTTTTCTTATATAAAGGACAAAAATACAATAATTTAGCTCAGGGTTTTAAATTGAAAAGTGCAGAATAAGTGGAGAAAAATAACTTAAGGAAAAAATAAACTTTTTCACATAGAATTTGATCAAAATTTGAATTATCCACATGCACAACTAAAGCTACACTGCTGACTTCATGAAATCTTTACTTGCAAGGGACGTACGATCTTTTTGTTCATGCTAAATATACCAGACACTTTACAATCAAGTACATTTTTGTGCCCAATATCACTAAGCTTACCTTAACACACGTTTGATAATTACTCCGAGTTCATCTGGGCAAAAGACTGTTCCAGTTTTCAGATTAGACAAAAGCATTATTTTTTTAAATCTTCATTTTAATAAAAGTTTCCTGGCTTTCAGATTCACTTGTTTTTCCAGATAATCCAGTAATCTCCAGGGGAAAAGGACGGCACGCAAACCTTTAGCCAAATGCCAGAAACAACCTTGACAGCAGCCTTGCAATCTGATTGTTTCACATGTAGAAACATTTAGGCAGTTTGTTTCACCTTCTCATGAACAGACAGACGGCCTCAAGTGGCCTCGTCTTTTTTTCATGAAAAAACAAAGTCAGCAAAGCCCAAAAACATCGTTTGGGCAGAACACATTCAACATTTTTTTTATTTTTCTCTTTATGCGTTATGTCTGCTCATAAACCACGGTTGTACCCAAAACATTAAAAATAAATCCATATTTTAAAGCACCGCCGAGAGGCTCACACAGTTAGTGCTGTTAACGAGTAATACCACCACAAGCTGATGCCGTTTTTCTTACCGACTGGGGATTTCACATATTAAAGAACATAGCAATAATATATGACTTTCTTGAATCCAGAAAAATTAGTGGCATTTCCCTTTAAAAGCAAGCAAAGTGCGGCCCTGCTATGCGGATTGGCTTTCACGGTGCAACTTCACCGAAGGGGGCAGCACAGAGGAGGCAGATTGGAACCTGCTGATTCGCTGACAGGATTTCTGGTCCGAACCTCGTCACTTCACTTCACATGTTGTGTTTCTGCCTCACATAAACAACTAAATAAATCCCACTGAAGTTGCACAGCATGAAAGCTCAACCCTATAGCTCGTTGTTCAGGATCTTAAGGTGCATAAAGAGAATATACAGAAAAGTACAAAGTTTTGCAATGCCATTGCTATATTGAACTGTACATAGCTAACTTTTGGGTTTTACTACATATCACATGTAGGATTTTTCACAAAATAAACCACTGCTAGATCAGAACATACTGTCGATGGTAACCAATGGTATCTGGCATAAATAGACTTTAAATGGAAAATTTGAAAGCATCCTGAGAGCAATGTGCTGCAACGCACAGCCTTCCATACTACTTCTACTCTGGCTGCATGTGTGCATGTGAAATGTGTTACTGTATACACGTGTGTATTCCAGCAGTCAAGCCTCCCCCACTGAAAGCCCTACAGGAACTTCTGCCTCTAAATTTGCTTTATTGGCATACAAGAAAACCCTTTTGCTTACAGTTTTGAAGACGTAATCTACAAGATGTGACGATAATTACAGTCTTTACTGCCAGACTTTTTTTTCTTTACATCTGGCAAATGTAATGTCATAAATATAAAATCAGATGCAAACGTTAACCTGTGATGGCTGACACTGCTTCACTGGGGCAGGTTTTAACAAATATCTACTGCATTTCCAGCAACCCTCTGCCTGGAAATTAATTCATCTTTTATAGCAGCAAAATAATCTCAAACTAAAAAAAATGTTTTAATCCAAAAGTTAATTTAAAGTACCATCTATCTGTGTTCCACTGGGGTTAAAAAAAAAGTGACATGACACAGAAGCCAGTTTTGGTTAGCCGTTCATCAAAATTGGAAACACAAGAGCATATGTCATTCCACAAAAAACAGCTACTTATCTACCTCTGCTGATTTTTAAAAATAAAATCTACTGTTTAAAGTCTATTTTAAAAAGATGAGCCACAAAGCAGCAACTTCTTCTGGACTTTCAGACTTTTCAGAGGAACAACTAAAATGTAAAAACAGATCCAAGTCACAGATAGTGAAAAAGGGTGGGGGGGGGGGTGGGGAGAAGAAAATCTCAAAAGCTCCCTAATCTATTGGAGCAACATTTTCAGTCTGAGATTCTGTTACTGCAAAAATATTCATATCTTTTAAGGGATTTTCCAACAAATGTGGAGGACGCCGTTTACCGCTGCGAGAAAAACTCCCTTCTCAAAGACTGAACACACTGACATGCACATAGGAAGCCAGGTTGGTTAAAAGATGAGCTTAAGGCATGAATTCATTACATATACCATAATAAACCACATTATATTGGTTTTCACAAAGCATAGATTCTTAACTTACATCTGTTTGCATACAATTAGCCATGTTTTTATCATATCTAAAATGTCATACCTACTGAAACTAGATAGTGTCGTCTGCTTCTAAAATGTAAACTCAACAACATCTAGGAGGGAAAATGTTACAAGTCATCTGCAAATCCTCAGGAGCGTTTATGTGATTGGCTGCCCCTATAAATTGCGGACACATAAGTTTTCCACCGTAAATGCTTTACTTTCCACTGTATACTTTTTGAGCCTGGTCTCCGTCAGAGAAACACCGTTCCACTACCTCAAGCGACACATCAAAGTTTTAAAACTGTTACTGTTTCATAACCACTGAGACCTTCTTTCAAACTCTTCTTACAGTTTATAATGAAAAAGACTAAAGTTCACTCGAGCATTTATTTCTACAGTTGGGCAGGCTTTAAACGTGGAAACTGGAAAAAAATGGGAGAGGGAGAGTAAGTGGGATGGAGTAAAAAAATGAAGAAAGGAAGGAGACAAAAAAGAATATGTGCAAAGAGACAAAAAAACCCCAAAATGTTTAAGAAAGGGAGGAAAGAAATATGGAAAAAAGGAAGAACAGATACGCAGAAGGATTGGAAGGGAGCATACAATATTTAAAAATGAGATGGATAAATAGAGTACGAAAATACAAATTTTTCTGGGTTTTTTTTTCCGTACTAATCCAGACCTGAAAAATAGGAACCCTTTTCACTTGCCGTTGCGCTCTGCTTGTCAGCTGGCTGAAAGAAGGCTACTTAATTTTCCTTGGCTTTACAACAAATTTGATGTTTGAAAGTATTTTCTATCACGGTGTGAAAACTGAAAGAGTACGTTGCCCAATTAAATCAGGAAATACACTTATTTAAATTCTGTGGCATGTTCTATACATTTGTGGTGAAACTGGGGTCTCACTGCATTTCTCACACTGGCTCCTTCCTACTTGGAACAACTGAGTGAGTGTAAAAAGTGTGAAACTTAATTAACCTGCTCCTGAAAACCCAACGACTTCACAGAAAACTTGAAGTTGACAGAACTACTGCTAGTTTGAACAAACACTTAGTGATGACTTTTACACTGAAAACAACCAGCACAAGAGATTCGACAGATATATTCCTAGTCAAATCCTGAATGCTGCGCATAATAAGGTCAGGAAAGGAACTTTGAAATCCTAAATACAGAACTATTTTTGATTATACTCCAATTGACCCTAAGAAACAAATTGCAATAATGCTAGTTCGTAACACTATAGAAATTCTGTTGATTTTTTTGGCATTTCTTAGCAGCTGATAAATAACTTTAAAATAATGGCTTTCGTGAGATCATATTTACATAAATATGTGCACGCATCTACAAGTCAAATCTCTGTTTGGCTTGCTTTGTGCACAGTCAAATCCTACCAAAATAGTAGCTTTTTGAGAAAATATATCTCTCTTTAGATATTGTGATAGTGCTTTACATTTGAAAATTAGGAGGCTTTAATGACAATGTCCACTTGAACCAATCAGACAATGACTAAAGCGTGAGGTCATTCAGATATAAGGCCATAAATTCATAGGTCATGCTGTGAGGTATATACCTACCTCCCTCTTACTTCATTTGAAAATAAATGCACAAAAATATATGTATATATATTTATATATCACAAGTACTATGTACAGCAGAGGCATTGCAAAGCAAGACTATTTATAGTTCCACTGCACCAGAAACAAAACGCGTTCACAGGGCCTGAGCAGCGTCTTCAGGAAAGTTACATGTGGACAAACACAGATGTGTCCTTGACGAGATTCGTTGCTGAGCAAATTGTTGCCATGTGACCAGCAGGTTTAGGGTTAAACTAGCAAGCTAATTCATAAAATAATAATACATAATAATATATAGCGAGTGCATTTCAGTTATTAAACCTAACTATTAGAGGGAGTTTAATACTTCTAAAAAAGCTGGTTTCTTTTGCACACACAATAAGCCTCTTGAATACAGAAGCGCCTCGATACGTACGGACGTTTCTGCAACGCTTAGTCACAATTTGGTTTTTGTTACCTTGGAGGCCATTTACAGTCAGCGAGCTAAACAAGCAATACTTCATTTAGCCCCGTTGGCAACGTAAGCAGAGGAAACAACAATGCCAGGCCAATTAGAGAAGAAGCTATAGCTAAGGTAGCAAAGTTCAGGAAAGAGATGCAGTGACTGAGCTGCGACTCTAAGCAGCTTAAAATGCCTCAGAAGTACATCAGAGGAAAACATGCCACTGCCGTGAAAACAGAGCATCTTTGGCGAGTACAACAGACTTCACCATTTCTATAAAAGCAGCAGCTTTAATGTAGCTGTATACTGACGAATAGAAAAGAAAGGACCGTTTTCAACTTGTTGCTGTATTCTGAGAACTGTGGAAATTTGACAAATTGTTTAAGACTTTTCTTTTTATTGTTAAGACAGGACCAGCCAACAACAGCTTATGCAAAAACAAATTTATTTTCAAATAAAAATGTGAATACTGTGGTGTAAATACTTATTCGGCCCCCTTAGTGACCAGAAGCATCTTTTACTGGAACTATAGCGATAAGTCTGTAAAATTTTGCATATTCTTATTAAACTATCTCAAGTTTGTTCAGATTACATGTAGGACATATGATCAGCAAGTTATGCCACACATTTTTAACATTTTTAATGGAATTCAGATCTGGACTTTGATTGGACCTTTTCTAACAAAAGAATATGCTTTGATATAAATCCTACCATTGCAGTTTTGGCTGGATGTTTAGATTGCTGTCCTTCTGGAAAGCATACATCCATCTAAGTATTACTTTTTTACAGCTTTTAACCAGTTTTATTGAAGGACTGCACCATCATTAGATCCATCCACCTTCCTTTCTCCCTCTGAAGAAAATGATGTCGTCACCATGGAGATGGTGTGTCCAGGGGAATGCTTTCAGACCTTTTTGACACGTCTGAAGACAATAGGTTGCACTGGATTTTATTTAGGGTTATTAGTTTAAAAGAGGCTAAAAACATATGCATATCGCATAACTTTTCAATAAACACACTGAAGTTTCTGGTTGTAATGGGACATAATTTGGCCACGGTTAAGGCATATAACCGCATTTATAGCTACCAAGTCTGTTTTAATGAGTACATTCAAACATAAGAAATTCTATGCGAGCGTTTAAAAAAAATTCAATTCTTATTAAACGTATTAACACTATGTTAGATATTCTCTAAAACCGAGTGACACTGAACAAATGTAGCTTTGCTGCTCCTGCTCAGGCAGTGTGAAAGCGTTATGAACGAGTTCCTTTAAAAGAGTTCCACTTTTCATATCGGCTACACTACACTTCAGATAAAAAAACATCTATCTTGAGTTTGTTTGTTTTTTTAACCCCCCCCAATATGTGACATTTTTTTGTAGACCTATAATCTGATCCACACGATTTCCAACAATACAACAGAATAAGAAGCTCCTGAGAGCTGCACATGCAGCCACAGCGAATAAATGCCTAATCTCTGATCAAATTCCTCATGTACTCTCTAAGCTGCTCAGTGGCAGGACCTCAGTTTTGTGACGATCACAGCTGCGAGCTGCTGTGGATCTGTTAAGTGAGGGTTCTTCTCCATGACCGAGTGGACGATGTACGCGGGGAAGATGTTGCAGAGGTTCCTGTATGTTTGGTACTGGTGATCTGGAATGACGTACCGCTCTTGGTGCTCCGCCGCCGACGGGTTCTCCCACGGCGAGTTCCAGATTTGCTCCATTTTGTCTGGCATGCTGCGGACCATCACCCGCTCGCAACACGGCATCAGGCTGTTACTGAGCGGATACGAGTGATATCCGTAGGACTCGCTGCCGCAGGGCAGCGGGTCCCAGCTGGCGTGCTGCTCGCGGCACAGCGGCGGCCGCCTCTGCCTCATCGGGTTGCTGTCGTACAGCCGAGAGTCCGATATGCTGTCCATGCGCGTCATCCCTAGAGAGCGCGTCGGCTGCGAGGACAATGGCGGCAGGACGCTCTGGGCGAGCGGGTAGTCTCCAGGACAGGAGGAGCGGGCTCCCACTGTGGCGTGCTGGATGTGAGGTGCGAGGTGCGCCTGCTGCTTGCGAGGGCCTTGCTTAGGTTCCTCCTGCCCGTAACTCTGGACTCTGGTGAGCGCGTCGTGGCGAAACCCATGGGAGAAGGCCTGCATCCTCGCCTGCGCCGGAGCCTGCTGCTGCCCCTTGATGCTCTCCTCCAGGCTGCCGTCTACGGAGCTCGGGTACAGCTCCCCGTAGGAGGAGAACGAGTCGCTGTTGGAGTGGCTGAGGCAGGACTCGGGGCAGTGGCTGGGGGTTCTCTGGTACACGTGCTCGTGCTCCATGCTACAGAAGCTGTCCACGTTGTGGATGCTGCTCATGCTCATGTTGGAGAAATCGCTGTGGAGCGAGTAGTATCCGTGGTCGCTGACCGAGTCGTACTTAGGGAACTGTTCGCTGTACGTCACGGAGGCGCCGTGGCTGTTGGTGACTAAAATGGGGGGGTACTGTATGCTGGACATGTGCTCTAGAGAGTTGTGTGCAAACTGCAGCGAGCCTGGAACGGGGCTGCTGGCTGAGCGGGTGTTCAACGCCCCGGCTGCGTGGCTCTTGGCGGGCTGCATGGTGGGCACGCTGAGAGCCGACACGAGGGAAGGCACTGAATTCGTCTCGGACTTCCGGGCGACGGAGAGCGCCTCCACGGGTTCGCAGGCCACTGAGCGGATGCTGGGGTCCGACTGGCGTTTAGGCGCCACGCGTTTCGCTTCGGAGCCGAGGTCCCCCTTAACGGCGGCTGGACCTGTACCACATTTAGCCAAAGCCCCTTCGCTCATTGTTTTTACCGCTGACAGTTTGGCGAAGGCTCGCAGCTCGTCGGCCACGGATCGCTGTGGTTGGTTCACGCGCTCCGGATGGTAGTATTTGCACTTATGACCATACGTGCACTTTTTTCCTGGTTTGAAAAAAACCCCAAAAACAAACGATCCATGTCAGCAACTTTAAACATTTAAGGCTTTCATGAAGATGTGGCGGTTTTAAACAGGAGCTTACCATAAGGACAAGGCTGCTTTTTGTGCTCTGGAACCACAGGCTTTTTGCGGAGGAAGTTTTCTAAGCTCGGTCCATGTCTTCCCAGCGGATCATCAGGTGGCATAAACCTGTTACAAAGAGAACCATTAATTTTAACATTTCAACTAATTCGATGGTGAAAATTTGCCACAACATGAAATAAATCATAATTTCCAAATAGCCAAAGATTACCATCCAGTGACCTGAAAGCTAAGGCTCTAGGTTCAGCATGGAGGAAATGCATTTTCCCATTATGGATTTTGTTTACCTTAAGTTTGTTGTCACACTTAAATGTTTTAGATTAAAAAGAAACACAGCAGACAAAAACAAAATCTGTACAAATACAAAATACAGATTTTTAATTAGTCTTTTATATGGCAGAATTTCATAATTGTTTCAATTTAGCAACATTGTAGAGCTTTAAAGCCTCCCTCATTTTTGAGCCATTTAAAGTTTAAGTTGAGCTTAAGTTCATAAACTGATGGTTCCACATCCACATTTAAGTGAAATACCTTTTACACCAATAAACATATTTTAAATTAAATTATACATTTCTAACAAAGACCAATTCAACACAATTCATTACTTCCGTCATGCAGTGAATCAAGTCTAATGTTGCTTCTACCAAACTCATATGGATTCTTACTTGTCATTGACAAATGAATACATCAGGAGGCGCTCTTCTATAAATTTTTTCCACTCTGGCTTCTCATTTTGCAAGTCCCTGTAGTTGTCATTTGACACAATAATTCCATCAGAATCGTAAGCCAGCTTCACTATGAAGCGATCATCGTAGCACACCACTCTTCTGCCCTGGACTCTTCGAGACGGGGTAAAAACCAGGATCTTCTCTTTCTCCAGTTTGCGCAAGATTTCTTGATCTGAAAGACAAATTTATTGACAATATTTATTAATAATAATAATAAAAAACTTAAGTCCTTGCAAAAGTATTTATACCCATGGGTATTTACTTATTTTGACAGATTGCAAAGTGATACTTCAACGTAATCTATTGGAATTGCATATGCTAGACAAACACAAAGAGGCACAAAATTGTTAAGTGGAAAAAAAAACAATACATTGTTTATTACAATTAAAAAATTTCATGGCAATTTGTATTCATCCCATTTCCTTTAAGGCCCCAAAATAAATAGTTAAGAGATAAAGTTCAGTTAAGTTGGAAAAACAACAAAACTCACGTTTAGAATGTTCCCCCTCCAGCCCCCCTCACTTTTATTCACTAATTCAATAATTATTACATTCGAAAACATGTTTGCAGAAGACCTAAACTGGGCCAGGCTTAACATTCCAGTAAGACTTGGCCCAAAACATGAACCCAGATCTATAATGCAGTGATTTAGATCAATTGTAACAGAAAAGCCCGGTTTAAGTTTAAGCGTAAATCTAAATGAGGATCTGTGGCATAACTTGAAATGTCATCCTCACAGATGTCCTTCCTATTGTTAAGAAGACTGAGCAAAAATATGAAGGTTCTGGAGACACACCCCAAAACACTCACAGATGTATTTACAGCAAAAGAATTTTGAACATTTTCTGTTGGTCCAGAGCACCGAGGTTTGGTTGGACTGTGACCAAGTCTGAAATTCAAGCAGTGTGAGGTGCTGTTTATTATCAACTTGTTTTAATGGTTGTATTTCTCGTCCTAATCAAAGAGTCTTAACGTTCGGATGTTTTCCGTGATGTGGAAGAACAGCAGCTGCCTACAGAAACGTCGTATACCTGTGATGAGGGAGTCGGGTCTCGACTGCTCCTTCCTCCAGGCGGGAACAAACACAGTGATGTCTTTGTGTCCTTTCTCTCGAAACCACTCGACCGCCAGCTGGATACCGCGACAAGAGAAAACCTCCTTGTTCCCATGGCTGGAAGAAGACAGCAACACTGAATGAAGTGGGATCACATCTATAGGAATAGTTGGCGGTCAGATTGTCTGCATTACCTCATCGCCACGTTAGACCCATCGATGACGATGGGTCGAAGGTTATCGTACGTATCCATGGATTCTTCTTCTACCGAAACTTCCGGACTGACGGTCTCTTTCACACAGGGGGGCCGTGATGTTGACGGGGCGGCGGCGCTGCAGGGTTGAGCGTCGTGCTCCGCTTTATTCCCGAGGCGGACCAACTCGGCGAGAACGTCATTGATGAGCGCTGTGGCCCCCAACTTGTTGAGCACCGTCTCCACCTGGTCTCCGGAGTAGCCCAGCTTCAAAGCAAACTCCATCTTGGTCTGGTACTCCCTTCCGCTGGCGGGCTTGAGGCCTGACGCGGCGCCGGCACTGCCGCCGCCGGAGTCGTCGTCGCGAAAGTCTTGCAGGGTGCTACTTTGGGAAAAGCTGGGCCGGTCGAGGCACGGAGAGCGGCAGAGCTGGCGGTGGGGTTTGGTGACAGCGAGGGGCTCCCTCCTCCTGCAGCCGCTGTTGCCCACCTGAGCCCTGTGGGGCTGCTGCTGCCGCCGCCGCCACTGGTGCTCCTCCGACTCGCTCTCGGAGCTGCTCCCGTCCTCGGACTCGTCTGTGGCATGCTGGGCCTCTCTTGAGTCAATGTTCTGCTCCCTGCATGGGCGTTTTTCCATTTTGAGCTTCTCCACCATGGACCATGCCGTCATCACGGCCGTCTCGGCACCTCGGCTTTCCGCGCCATGCTTCCTCACCTCCGCCGCTGCCAAGGAATCATACTTGGTGTCGAGACTCGTTACGCAGGTCGAAATGGATGGTCTTCCCCTTTTCAGCAGACAAATTGAACTATGTAATCCTGCAAAAGAGCAAAACGCAAAGGGTCAATATGGATGTTTTCATGAAGTTCGTTTATTATCAAGACCATTTATTTATTTAGCGTCAGATTAAAATAATGAAAAGAAATTAGCTCATTTATCTTTTCAAACCCAATGTTACATTATAATGTTAATGCACAAATATAAATTATATATTCATATATAGCACCAAATGCAACAAAAATACTACAGCAACGACTTTGCTCATGTTCCTGTTCAGCTTTTGGAGAATATAAAATAACACCAGCAATAAGCAGAAAAGTTTTACTGTCTCTTCAGTTGACTGCTGTTTAAAATGGAAAAACCCACAGGTCTGGTACAAAATGTGCTAATGCTCCACAGAACAAACCTGCTCTCCATGAGCACAAGAGCCTCACTGGTCTCACAAGCAATGTTTGAGCCAGTCACGCATGAAGTGAGTGCACGAGTTAGAATAACCTGAAATCGTGTGGGCTGAGCAGCGTATCCCTGCGCCTCCAGCCCTCCGACAGACAATCGGAACTGAGCCGAATTCCACCGGGAGCGCAGGCTGCTTTTTAAGGTAAAGCAGTCCGGTTCTGCGGCGGAACCTGCAGTGTTACACCGTGCAGCACAGTTTTTGCTTAAATACATTTAAAAAAAAAAAAATTAAAAAACAAAAACACACAGATGCTGATAAAGCAAGCGCTTTATAGAAGTGCTTTATTAAGAAGACACACTGGAACACACTTTCCTCTAGTCTTGCAGAGAGTACAGCGAGCTTCAAGCTTCAAGAGGCACAGCCCATGATGTGCGTTGCCTAGCAACACAGCCTTGTCATCAGCTAACTCCTTTTTACCAGTCACGACTAACACAAACACGGCTCATCATGTCTCTTTATACAGCCAGTAAATGCAGAACGCTTTTGGTTACTCCACAGTTCAAACGCAAAACATCCAGAGGCGGCAAACTTTGCAAAAACAAAAGCTGATAACACTGATTATCTTTCTGACCACAGAAAATATGATATCTTAACTGCAGTAAATGCATGTTGTGCCATCACAATGCCATCCACTCGAAGAAATAATACACAGCGGTGTTGGGGGCAGTCAAAAGCTAAATTAATGTCCTTTTTTATCCAAGTAGGCTCACGGGATTTGATTGCAACTTTTACAATGGCGGTGAAGGACGAGGCTGTGGTCTGAATATCTAAACAGGAAGCTCAGAGGAAGGTGGCCAAGGCATTTGCTGTGGAACTTGAAGAACCGGTGGCAGAGACGGTGGAACAGCTCACACTGCCTACTTTCACTTGAGTCATTTTGTGACCGTGTCGACGCATGTTCAAAGTAGCAGAGCTCTTTCAAATCCTCTCCCTTCCACCTCCGGATTCACAGTCTTCGTCTCAGCAAGGCCTCTGGACCATCTCTGCATACGCGCCATCTCATGTTTCATAGCAACAAGTTGGAGCAGGACAACGAGGACGTTTTTTTTTTGTTTTGTTTTTGTTTTTTTCCCGCCAGCACCAAGTTGAGGTGAACTAGATTGATTTTCCTCCGACGGATTCCGAAATCATTACTTGGAAATTTTCTAAAGTTGCTTCCAGATAAGCGGCACATTATCAGCACTCTGGCTTCTGTATCAATTCGGATCAGTTTCGCTTTCAGTTCCTTTGCTGCTTTATGCAGAAATGCTGCAACTCGTCCCGAGTAAACGCTTTCCTAGAGCAAGAAACTGCCTGTAAACAAAGTGAAGGGCGAGAAAAGAGAGCGACAAACAGCTTGACAATAATGTGGCAATAAACACAGAGGAAAAGTCAATATTGCAATAGGCTAGATGTTTACCTGCTTAAAAGTCCATTAGCACAACCACGTTCCTGGACACAACACTAAAAAGAAGTGCAGCTTTTCACTTCTAAATACACAAACATTTAAAACTATAACGTCTTTGTGATGGTGGATATTTCTCATTCGGAAGCGTCAACAAAAGAAAATTTCTTCCAGGGCATGCAGCCAAGCGAAATATTATGATCCCATTACCGTTTTGGCTTTGATCAGATGATGGCACTATGCTCCCATCATCTGACTCACTGGACCAGTGACATTTCTGCTGCTGTGTCAGGAGGAACAGCTGATTTCCACCTTAAAATTGTTCCCCTAAATCGCACTGATGGACCAAACTGCTCGTTTCCACACACACACACACACACACACACACACACACACACACACACACACACACACACACACACACACACACACACACGCACACACACGCCAAATAAATAATCTGGAAATTATCTGCTTACAAGCAAGTCAAAACAGCAGCTGGGGGAAAAAATGTACAATGGCTATCATTTAGAAAAAAATACAATCATAAAAGAATAACTTTTGATGCATTTTTAAACGGTTTATTACACCAGATATGACTACTATAACACTTGATCATTGCTCTAAAAGCAGAAATTTGCAAATGTTCTATTTCTATGGAAAATACACAAGATAGAAATAAGTGTTTCATAGTTGCTCCTCAATATTTGGTCTGCTCTTCCAAGTACAGATGAAGTTATTTTTTTTATTCTAAGAACTGCAACAGATTAAATAAAAATGTTCAGCAGGTTCTTTGATAGTGGTTTAAAATTTGACTCCCAACAGAAAATAAAATAAATATGAAGAGATTTGTCTCCATTTATAAGTCTATATGTCCCCAATTTTTCATCTCATGCTTCATAAATGTACAACAGTGCAATGGAGAACATGCTGCTGGTTGTAGTTTGAAAACAAGTGGGGAATAACAGACTGGATTAGTAAACCAGTTTCGATTTCCCTGGATATTTCTTAGCATGAACTTGATCATGCAAACTTACAATACTAAAAAAATAAATAAAATCAACATTGGACATTTACTTCTTTAAAAATTATCCAAAATCATAAAGTTGTAAGAACAGACGAACCTAAATATAAGTTTCCTCAACACATTGACCGACTTTTGCCTCTATTCATAAACTAAACCCACTGGCAAAGTCTCTCCTGGATCATTTTACTGAGTATTGAGGTCAATAATGCTGCACAGTGCAGTCCAACAAGTTGACACGACAACACGAGAAAAAAAAAAAGCATCTTGAGTGTAGACAACCTAAATAGGGGAAAGTTAAACGACGTGACAGCGGGCGAGGAATTATATTTATGCCACTTTTTGAACAACTGTCCAGAGTTCCGTACAAAACATTCCCTTAAAGCCGAAATTTAAGCAAGAATCCCCGCTTTGACACCCGCAGGCCCGGGTTGCGGTTAGCACACGATGCTACCCAAACATTCTAACATCACTGAGCTAACCTCAGACAACAACACAGCCAACGTCTCAACAATACACATCTACCAGCTCAATGCGGGTTAACCTGTAGGGAAATGACTAGAAATTGACCCAATAACGGTCGGCATGAGTTACTACTATTCTGTCAGGCAACCCCGGGTATCTCAAGTTAACGGCATCGAAGCTATGCAACGCTGCTTAGCTAACGTCCCCTCTATTAGCCAACTTAGGGCAATCATAGGCTACCTTTAACGCCTCGATGCTAAAGCTGGTTAGCATCAGCTGCTGAGCATCTGCTAACAATTTAGCCGGATTACTACCCCGTAACTTGAGATAAAGTTGACATTCATTTAATAATTAAGACGACGGCAAAGCAACAGCAACGCATCACGACTCTCCTCACAGTGCGCACGTACCTCGCTGCCATGGTTGGCTTCAGACGGCGCTCATCCTCTTCATCATCTCCTCTCACCTTGTTGCTGTCATCCTCCTCGCTTCTAACGGTTCTGTTTTGCTGCCATTGGCGCTGTCGCAGTTAGCTCGGGGTTGCCAGATACCGCGAGGGAAACAAGTAAATGGCACCAGGTTGAAAATAGCGTCGATAACTTTGAAGCTTTTTTTTTTTCTTCCTCCACCTGAATTTAGACGGTCGCTCCTCTTAGTTTGTGCGCTGAAAGACAAACTTAGCCCTCGAAAATAAGAGCTGCGGCAAATTCATAAAGTTTTTCTCACGCTTGAAATTTATGTGAAAGTAAATACTGGATTTAAAATGTTACATCTTTTATAAGCTGCACTTGGGTGGATTTGCAGTCCTATAAAATCTGATTAGACAGGCAAAATAGCTCATTTTACAAGATTATGTAAATATTGCACATGGCACACAGGCCCCTCTGTCTTTATCCTTGTTTTATTCTGATGAAGCACAACAACCCCCACTGTGTTTTAAAGTCCCTGTAATGCAGCATTTCCAACCCTGGTCATCAAGGCCCACTGACCTGCATGTTTTAGATGTTACCCTGCTTAAGCACACATGATTTCAATTGATGGATGATTAACAGGGTTTTGCTGAATTGCAATCATCTGAATGGGGTGTGTTGAAGCAGGGGGACAGCTAAACCATGCAGGTTGTGTGCCTTGAAGACCGGGGTTGGGAAACACTGCTCTAATGAGTCAAAGTGCTGGATTGACCAGAAATTGGATGAAACAAATCTAATCTAATTAGTTTCCCAGCCTGTTGCTCAACACTGCTGACCAATTGGCTGAGAAAAGGTAACACTTTCCCCTCTTTCAAATGATAAGTTCAACTTTGAGAGTATAGTACAGATTTGTGGTACAAAACTGAGCAGACATGATTTCAACATTGAAGGGACACACAGACAAGTTAGAGGTAGACAGAAGTGGTCCAAGTTAGGACTTTCTTAGGTGTATGTTACATAAGAGTAAATATATAATATACATAAGTATAAATATTCTAAAACTGTAATTTTTATTCAAGACATCATACCAGCCCACAATGAACAGACTCCCATCAAGTCGGAATCATATGTGAAAGATAACTTTTACCGTTTTAAAACAGGCAACATCGTTTAGCAGGTGTTGTAAACACCCTTCAATCAAAATGTGCTTTGACACACCGACTTGTTGAACTCATTCATGCCAGTGTAGCATTTTTCTGGCTGTGGAGCAGAGCAACACAGTGCTGCCCCTCACTCACATGCTGCTCTGCACTGCTGGCCACCTCACTAAAAGTAGACTGTTACCCTTTTCTGTTGTTTGCAAATAAATAAATAAATAAATAAAAATGAATGTTTGACAAGATTTCCTATTGGGAAAAAAATAACAGGGTCCTTGTATGGAAATTACAGGAGTGCCACCAATCACTCCTATTACAGCAACTCTGTTTCAAGTAAGAATAGGGAAATAATATGAACAAATCAGCTAAAGCTACACATTTTGTTAATAAATCCATATTTTCATTCATATAATCTTGTGGGAAGAGCCATGCCTAACAGAAAGTCACATTTGCAGTGCAGGTAGCTTAACTATGAACTTCATAGAAAATGCATAGACATAGTTCATAGTTTAGCAGATAGTTCATAGTTTAGCACATAGCTAAACTATGAACACCACTTCTCTCAACTGGTGGTGTGAATATATGTGGTTAAAATAGTTTTCACAGTCAAGGTACTCTTTCAATCACAGACTTGGTGAACTGATTGCTGGTGAAGTGGAAAAAAAGGAAAAAACAAAACTAGAGCTAAACTGTTGTCATGTTTATTCTTATGTAAGGCAGTTTTATTCAGACAAACTGTAACACATTTTCAGACACATAATGCAACTCGATAAAAATAACAAAAAAGAAGAGTTGGAGAACTCAAAATACAAAACTGACAATTTGTAACAATTCTGTCCACGTTACAATCTACAAATAGTTGAAAATATTTGTAGATATACACCATTTCTGAAAATGCTGTTAACATTGTTTCACAAGAAAATTATACAAGGTAAAACTAGCTTTCTTTAAAAATATGATTTCAAATTCAAACAAAACACTACTTACTGATTCAGCACTCTTGAATTTAATGACTGAGTGCATGTTTTAAGCTACAAAGTTCATCCAAATAAGCAAAAAACGATTGTTTATGCCATTTCCAGGCCTGTAGCAAGCACAGTAAACATGGCGTCAACGTTACTTTTATTTAACTGCTTCTGGGGAGGCTCTTTAGTATCTCTACTTAGATAAACAATATTTAGCCTTTTCTCCATTTGCATGAGAAATGAGCTAAACAAATACAGTTGTTTTGCCTTGCAAAGTTTACTATGTAAATTAAATGTGACAGCTAAAGTTAAAACCCTATCACCATCGTTAACTAGCACCATTTGTATGTTCTCTACACTTATTTATGGGAGATAAATTAGCCAACAGGCACTTTTCTTTTTCTTTTAGTTCCACTCAGTGTATTTTAAGTTGGACAAAATGTGTCTGTTTAAGAAAATAAATTCAAGGCATTTGATATTTCTCTTTCTGAACTGAGACACTGTTTTTCCCCCTATAACTAATCTGATGCGAGGATAAATCTATAGAGCTCAAAAAGGCCTCACTACTGCAGAGTGACTGTAAACATGAACATGATCAGACATTTAGAGCAAAAGCATTCATTGCTGAAAGGCAGCAGTGGAAAAGGAAGCCGCTGCACAATAAAACCCAGGCTGACGAGTGGCGATAATACAGAACAGAGTGTGAGATTTAGTGTTGAGACCTGAATGTCTACAACATTCCAGTTAAATTCAGTAGCTTAATGAGAGGAGAGTTGGCATTTTCACTGTAAATTACACAACTACCTCCTCAAATCCTTTCAGCCAGCATCTAAGAAAGTCGTGTGCAAACATACAAGGAGCAATGCTTTATTTTTTGCTTTGTTTTTTTTTTTATTCGGACTTCAGGGCCTTTTATTTAATGCAGCAGGTCGTTGTCTTTCTTATTGCACATGTCTGAATTGCTTTAAAAATTTATATCACCTCCTGTCCATCACAGTGATGGATTGTTCAAAACAATCAGCTGTACAAGACAAAATGAGATACAAATGCTACTTTGGATAAACACAAAAGCCGGTCTGAGTTAGTTTGCCCCTTCGCCAGGTCATATCAATAAGCTGCCAATTTGTCCCATTTTTAACTTTCTATCATACTTTATTTCTATTAACTCTGGCTCTGATCTCCGTTTTGGTCAGTAAACACAAATTATCAGAGAGCCGTGTCCCTATGCAGAGAGTCAGGAGAAACAGGTTTTACATTAAATCCTACAGAAACATTTGAGCAGACTGCCAAAAAAGATAAATGATATATATATCTATATCTATATAGATATATATAGATATAGATATATATAGCCTAATAAGCCCATTGTTTTGTTAAATTTTAATTCAATAATTTGCTTTGGGTTATTTTAGTTTTGGACCAGTGGTTCTTAACCTTTTTTGAGGTACCGAACCCACTAGTTTCATATGCGCATTCACTGAACCCTTCTTTAGTGATAAATAAAATATGATTTTTTTCCCCCCGAAATTCAAGACGTAGGTGTAAGTTTTCTTACTGGTGCACAAAAGGAGCCATGCATGAACATCACCTTGCTCAAAGAACAAAACCAACACTGTGCCTGGACTCACAACAAATTACGTTATTACTTTATTCCGGCCCCCCACAAAAAAACATTTCAACCCCATAAAAGAATTTCAGCCCCAAAAATATATTTATTTACTATTTTACTAATTAAAAATAAATTTAAATTTTTTTTTTTTTTAAGAATTAAAAAAATTTTAATTACTCAATTATTTTTATTTAAAATTAGTTTTTTGTCATTCTGAATCCACAAGACGTTTTTGGGGCCAGAATAAAGCATTGCTCAACTTGGCATTGCATATCATACAGCTGGCCGCCAACTTCCATCCCGTTCCGTGATACACGTGATTCTGTGTTGTACATATTTGTCCAACCACTTTCTTTTTTTGCTCAACATATTTAGTATGGATTAAACTATTAAGAAACCACACAACATAGAACTACGACAGCCATTGACTACTGCGCGCACTAAATTCCCCGCAGTACTGACTGGCCAAGCAATGTAACGTAATCCTCTGCAGCAAGTGATGGCTAAGCGGGGGGCGTCATCATGACTTTACACAAGTGTGTCTTTACCTCTGTGGCAGAGACTCCGCCGAACCCCTGAGACCAAACTCTCCCAGGTTAGAACCCAGGTTAAGAACCACTGTTTTAGACTGTTGGTACGTTTTACAACAATAATGGTTGTAAAATATGGAACTCATGAAAAATAGGAAGAAGTAAAGAAAATAAAAGAAAACAACCCAAAACAGACTTAATAACGAATTACTATTTGACTTATTAGAATTCTCCAATTAAACCAAATTAACCCTACTGGTACATATTTTTTGTGGAGTCATATGAACCACAGAAAATGACTTTACATTACTATTGATAGTAGGTACAAGGTCTCCCCTGACTGATATGATGGTTTGTCCAAAACATTCCAGAGCAAACAGCTCAATTTTGTATCTAAATACGTTCCAGACATACAAAACCACAAAGATATGATTTGGCGAAGGGGTAAAAGTGACCAGCGCCCTATTAAAACACTCTATGGCACATTTATATGTGATTCACACTCAATTACAGGTGGCCTCAGGGTGATTATTGCAGGTCACAGGGGTCACCCCATCCCCCTTTGCTTCACTAAAGATAACAGTTTTTTCCTTAACTGCTGGAGCGTTGAGGGGACTTCTAGGATGGGATGGAACCTCCCTACCTGCTAGGGATCTGCCTTTACTGCACTGACTGTGAGAGTGTAAATTAGCAGGACTCTGGCAGAAAACATCATCAGATTCCTCCTCCTTCATCCCAAAGGTGCTATGAGGAAGAGTGCAATCTGATCGCAAAAGATGATGACAATGCCTACTGTAGAGTTCTGGATTCTGTGAAACTAAATCGCAACTTAGGCCGTCCGACACAGAGCAAAAATACTGCGGTTACTTGTGGGCTTGACCGAGACTCTGGACATTTTCAGCAATTTCATCCGTCACAGTTGATTCTGATTTCTTCTGCCATGAAAGGCTCGTAACACCGTTACAGTCTCTGACCTCTGAGGCAGACAGGACTATTTTTTTTCTATAATATGGTGAACAGTTCCTCTCAGAGTCCTGCTCTGAGGACACAGCAGGTCTGTTTTCTCTGTATGTTTCAGGCAACTCAAGGCTATCCGTATCCAGAGACCTGCTCCTCCTGTCCAAGGACAGTGGGTTCGATGTAGGCTGGCTGACCCTTGTTAGACCCAAATGTCGCGGGAGACTAGCAACAGCCCATGTGTTGCTTATCAGATTCTGCTCATACAGGTCCAACATTTGACAGTCGCATTCAGCAAATGCGTCTTTTTGCAGGTAGCTCTCTTCAAACTCCTGATAAGGCGATGAAACATCCTCCTCCAACTCCATGTGGATCTGCTCGTCGTATTCCCCCTCGTTGCGAAGGTCTACAACATCAAATGTGACAATCGTTGGTAAGGCCTCCATGTTTGGAGTGAACGTGGAGCACCTTTCCAAGTTGTCCACCTCACTACCCAGCTTGCAGAGCAACTGAGTGTGTTTTGTGAAATCCACAAGCGCTTGTGAGAAACACACAGTCTGCCCATCCTCTATGTAGCTGTTGCATTCTTCAGAATGAGAATTGATATTTTTGTACGGTAGCGCCACAGGCTTGTTTTCTTCAATATGCTCCTCTTTGGGTTCACAGAAGGTCTCAAAGTCTGGGTCCAACGTGCTTCCAAACGATAAACCACTGCCTCTTTTCTCGCGTTCTGCATTTATGGATTTTGTTCTTTTGTCGGCAGAAGCAAGCACAGTCTCTTTTTCATCAAAAATCTTGACTTTGGGATTGTTCGTGTTGACTAATATTTGCGGTTTGAAATTCAAATTACAGTTTTCATTCGCTCCGATATCCTGATTTTTACTGAATGAACTTGGCATCTTAAGAAAATCATCTTTGTACAGATCAGCACTTATCTGTAAGTGACTCATTTCCGGGACAAAGGCAGGATGTGTTGAGTTGACTGGCTCGGTTAAGTAGTCACGGTGTTTTGAACTGGGAAGTTGGGATTTGTTTTCATAATGAGGGCTGATGAGACTCTCATCGGGTGCAAAAAGTTCATAGAGAGCATCCCCACTGTAACTATCCCTTGGTAATCTAGCTGACCTTTTTTCTTGCCCTTCGTCCAGCCCTGGCGTGCTGGAATCATAATATCCCTCATCGCTATTAGGACCTGACCCCTGATGCTCGCTTTGAGGGGTTAGAACATCAGCTATGGATGACGTGTCCATCGCTCCAGCCTGCTGTGTGCTGCTGCTGCTGTTCAGTGCATCTGCATTGTGCAAACTTGTCAACTCAGCGGTCATCTCTGTCTGGTCCGGATCACAGCTGTAGCAGACAACCTCTGATGTGTTGCTTCCCCAGAAATCCTGAAGACATGTTCCATCCAGATCTTCTGGCGAGGCCATTTCTTCGCCGCCACCCTGGTAGGTGAGATAACAAGAGGCCCTCTTCCCTCCATTTCTGCTCCTCTCTCCAGACACAGTGCTCTCTGTGATGCTGTCATCCTCTTGATCTGCGATGATGTCCCCACAACCTGTGAGGGAATCAAAACTCTTTAACGATGAAACCTCTCCAAAAATTAGGTTCAGCTGATCCGACGAACCGGAAGATGTTTGAGATGTCGTCTGAAGTTTCAGACAAGGCTCGCTGGAACGTCTAGAACTGTTGTCGTAACCACCAGAAGCTACTGCCTTTAAATTAGCGCCCTTGTGTTTGTCATCAGACAGCTGAGACTCAGACTTTGGGCAGTCTTTCTCCATGTTGCTCTCCTTTGCTTTTGCATCTGCACGACTACATTCAAGACCAATGGAAATGTCACACAGATCCTCTACAAACTCAGGCACATCGTGATCACATTCTAGGAACTCTGTGGCACTGCGGTTTGTGTTGCATTGGACAACAGACACCTCTTTCTTGCATTGAGGAGAAGACACAGCATTAGCTTCACTTGTATCATTATTTCTCTGGCTTCTGTGATGCCTAAAACTCTGAAAAAGACTCCTTAAGCCTTTTCTCTGTCGACCAAGGGTCAGTGACTTCTGGTCAGGGGTTGGGTGATTACATTCCCCTTGACAGCCACTGTGGAGATCTCCAGCTGCATCCCTGTGTCTGTGGTACTCAAAGTCTCCAGAAGAGACATAACCACTCCTCAGAGCGTTGTCATCGGTCACCTTACAAAGCCCATCGTGTGTTCTGCTTTTGCCGATTCCTTTCTTAGAGGGCCACTTGTTCTGATTTTTATTCCTCCCTCCAAAAAAACTTGGTAGAATACAAATACTTTTACGAACACCAAAAAATGTCAACGCAGTCCTCTTGAATTTTCCCGCTTTTTGAGACTTTGCAGTTTCGTGGACTGGATCTGACGGGAGCTCCTCAGTGACACAGTCAGGCTCAGTTCGCAAAGGCTGACTGGCGGCAGGAGGTGAATCCTTGCTGTCACTTGGTAGCTCCTCCACCTTGCGAGAACTCATGGTTGCGTCCTTCAAAAAGGGGAGTGTTTGACAGAAGTCATAACAGGTTAAACATCAGCTGATTTCCTCCATCTGAGCCCTGTATGCAGAAAATCAGAACCAAAATCAGAGCTCGTGTTACACTAGAATTTAACTGTGAGAGGAAAAAGTCAAGAACATGTTGTGGTACAGTCAAGTAGATGCGAAGGTTGGCCACCAATGGGGCTGGTACATTATAGAAAGTGGATACAATAATGAAGAAGGAACAATGCTTTCAGTATACACTAATATATAACAACATCCAACCCATGACAAAACTGGTTTAATTTATTTTTCATTTGCTTATTTTGACTTTTCATGTCTCTGCTGCTAGCACCCTCTGCTTTTCTGTCTTGCTACTTTATAACTGATTTTCCCCAATAAAATAGTAATTTTAAAGTATCACTAAAGAAGATAACTTTTCAAAACAAAAGACAATGAAGAATGTAGAGGAAACTGTTTGGGCCCTGTTCCTTACAAGGTTTGCAGTAAAGAGAATAGTTCACTGATTGTATTTTAAGGGAGGGTTACACAAGTTACACAAAAGGGCATGTCTAAAATGACAAATAGGTTTTTAGTGTGTCTGCAAGTCAGTCAGACATTCTCAATATGGAACAACTGGATGCTGCACAAACTGTTTTAATTTATTTTCAACTTTTTTATTTGCTACATTCAAGAGTAGTTTATTAGTAGTTTAAATAAAACGTGCCACATTTTCTTCACAAACATATCATGTTTCGTTTGAATTTCAAGTTTTGAGAAAAGCTAAAAAAAGTAAAACCTTTTAAAGTCAAACTTTGTACAATGTAATGTCCTTTTAATCAAGCATATTAATGTGGCCAACAGATGACAAAATAAAGACTTTTTCCAAATTTTATATGTTTGGCCACTAATTTCTGTATGTAAATTAATAGAACATGCAGAAATTGTGATCGTTTTGGGAAAATTAGAAAAGTTCTAGCCATAATCCTAGCTGTATATAATTAAAAATAAAGGCATTTTCATAGAAGAGTAGAAAAGACAATATAAGCACCTACCAAATTAATTTAAAACAAAGCCTAGTAAAAAGTAGTTATTGCTTGTTTTTTTTTTCCAATTATGTTTAGAATTATTAGACAGCTGCATAATAACTCCAGAGATCCGACATTATAGTCACAGTGTAGATTATCAAATGTATTCAGCAATAAAGGAACAGATGTTGTCCACTTATTTACGCTACGTTGATTTATTATATGTAATATCTTAAGTATATTTTGAATTTCAAATTTATACTATTACAATATTTAAGTTTTAAAGGAAAGGTAATATACTTTTAAATTCAATTAAAGTTTGTAAAATATAATATACCTTTACTATGATTAAGAGTATTGTGTTCAGGTGATGAAATACGACCAATAGGGTAGTGGCAAGTTAAATAAATAAAATAAGTGCGCAACATATCCTACCTATATGCTTCCAATACAATAAATGCGTAAATGCAATATTTTACGCGGTTCCTTTTATAGAGAATCTGGGGGTTTTGCTACAACGTGAGTATGCAGCAGGTAATAAAAGCAACAGGCGATATATTCAAATGTAGCAGCTGAATTTTACCAAAGTCTTGCGTTATAAAGGTGAGTCGACGTCCACAATTTTTGTAAACGGAACAAAGAACCACAGTCAGCTATAAAAAGGCAGCAAAACAAAAGCGCAAAGCTAACAAACCTACAGTGAAGTAAGCAAACTTACCGCATAATCAAGTCAGGTAATGGTTTTAGGTGTCGAGTATGTGTTTCAGTGTCTCATTTCTGCGAAGGCTAACTTGGCTTTAACTTCTGTACACTACCTGGCCTGAGGTTTAGCCAGGCCTCGCAGCAGCTTTACCAGCAAAAGGCTTCTCCTGTTGGTCCAAGCTACATTTAGCTTAGCTGTGGTGCTTGCTAACGACGTTGAGGACGCTCACCGCCCCCCCCCCCCCCCCCATCCTGAGTCCCCTCTTCGGTTTCTGGCTGCGATGTGAGTCTGTAACAGCTGCTGTTGCTGGCGGTGCCGCTAGCTTCTTTCACTCTACCGAACCTGAATTGAGGGCAAAATGCAGATCAGCCGAAACAGCGAATCGACACCAGGGTCTGACTCAGCCAAGCACGCTAAATTCATCCTGCTGGGTCAAATTAAACAAAAAACAAGTGAAATCCTGCATGGTGACTTCCTCCCGACTTCAGTGATTTTTTTTTTCTTTTCCAAAATCTCCTTTCCTGGCTCTCCATCCCACAGCGCATGTCAATGACGCAACAGGCTTGTAACCATGGGAACGCATACTGCTATAAAAATAAAAAGCACAATGAGACAAGATGATCCCTCAAAAATATAAATGTATAGATAGCACCCCCTTTTCTTTTCTCTTTTTTACTTAAAAAAGTTTTTTTTATACCTGTACAAAAAGTATGTATTTCCAGCCTACTTTTAGATTTCATGTTTTTAATATTGAGTGCGTGTTGCGCAGATTGGCTTGAAAATACCAGTCAGGAGAGAAATCTTTGTTCTGTCTTTTGACTTTGCATAACTAAGGTTACCAACAAACAAACAAAAGAAACATTAGCAATTTCTAATGTGATCCTTAGATTGGAGATGGGCTGAAAGTAGCCAAAAATGGACTGCCAAAGAGTTACATGAAGGCCTTCCAAATCAAGTGACTCCACAGAAAGCTCATCATAAGTCCAAGCCCACTCTCTGAGCAAAACCCCTTATGATTCCCACAAACATATTTTGACTGGGAAATATGCTCCAGGAGTACCTGGAAAGGTTTCAAGCCAGTTAATGCCATTTATAGAACACAAACACGTAGACTTTTATATAGACGTAGACCTTTATATTACATTTATACACATATTTAGAGCCTTTTTTCATTTCGACAAAACTGAATGAATCTTAGGCTACAATGAGCTGAAAAATCACAGTGAGCATCGCATGATCAAGTACAATTTACATTTCTGTCCTGCAGAGTGCAACTGCGTGCTTCCTCTAGAAAAAACAAGCATCTCATGGCTTCATGGCTTTTGTGTGACTTTTATTTCAGAATTATTCCATTAATTCTTTACGTGAATGTCTTACTCTATTTTTTTTTTCAACATTGATCTTCTTGAACTCATGTCCATGTTAATGATTGCGTCCTCAAACATGTTGTGTTCAGGTTTTCGACTGCCTGACGTCCTTCCACTCCATTTTTGTGTTCTGTAGGGCCTGAGTCTTCTTCTCGTCCACCTGCACGTAGTCCACCCTGTACTCATCAGCGAGAAGTGGCTTCTGCTGGACGTAACAAAGGAGAGAGGGAGATGATAAAGAGGTGTGGTGAGATTGTGTTAATTTTCTTTAAGTAGCATTAGAAAATTATTGTGTCATTAATCCCCCAGTTAGCAGCGCGTTTTTTGGAGATTGACACAGTTGTAATACAGACCTGGATCCAAGTACCAATTTCAAATTGCAATAAACATTTAAAGCAATTTTATCAGCTTCCAGGCCAAGTGCTTGTTGACCACTGCAGGTTGGACATTAACAACTCAAAAGTACTCTACATAGCCCCACTCATATGTCTCTTCCTCATGCAACAACAACGGCAATTTGCTCCAGTAATCATACAGTGGGACATGCATTTATAATTCCAAGAAGAACACAAAAACAATGAAAAAAGCAATACAAAACGAACAATTCTGCAGCCATTAGTAGAATAAATTTCTGAAACTTAATTTGTCTGCCAAAACATACCTTCTGCACAGGGGAGGGGGATGCAGAGTTGAAATCCAGTGACAGATAATCAAGGTTTGAGCTTCTCTTCCAGTGCTGAGCTGCTCCATCCAAGGGGAGACAGAGTGATTGTCTCAATTCCTGCCAGAGAAACGATGCGACATCAACCTCAATATTCTAGACTGAATTAACTGTGTTTTATATTACTGATGCAAGAAATGCAGCACGAAACTCAAATATAAATGTTTTTCTCCTGGTCAATAAACACGTCACATTAAGTACTATCACACCAAAGTGTTGGCGGTGTCACTGAGTGAAGCACTGGACTCATTTTAATATGAGCAAGTTGCTTAAAATAAAGGAGAGGATACAAAATAAAAAACAAGAACGTCATTGCAAACAAACTGTATTTTCTAAGGCATGCATGGGCATTCCTGACACTTATTCAAGCTACCACAGAGAGAGAACAAAACTTTCTGCAGACAATAGGAATAGGAAGGTGGAAACTGTTTATGGGGAAGTTCCTTTTTCATGTTCTGAGTTTCTGTCGTGAGACATGCTTCAATTTGAAATGCTGGAAGCTTTTTAGAAACCTGAGTCAGTGAATTCTGTTAGCTATGTGAGAGCCTAACATGCTAAAGACAGTTTCAAATGTAAACTCAATTAGACATTTTTTGCCGTGTTTGAGATTAGTACTAAAATCCTATTTTGCAGCCACTGCTGTTTCACACACACAGCGTGTTATTCTCTCTCGTAATGATATTGATAAGTATGAAAAAAAGTTTGCAGTTTCGTTCTTATAACTAAGATATAAAGAAGAATCTTGACTAGTAAAAAAATACCAACAAAATACAGATTAATTCATCTTCAATTTAAATGGCTACAAGATAACCTACATTTATTATATATAATTTTATTATATATAATTATATAATTTGTATATAATTTATTAAAATTTAAAATAAATTGTATATAATAAATAAATGAGTATACTCCTTTATTAATCAGTTTCATATATACAGTATATATAAAATAAATTATTATATACATATATATAATTAATTAATAAATGAGTATACTCATTTATTTATTATATACAATTTATTATATATACATAATTTTATATAT
>CAEGAF010176336.1:0-27588 GCA_903067075.1 Micropoecilia bifurca | reverse complement strand
TGCATTTGCCTTGTTTTACTTTTTACTTATACTTTTCATTACATTACTTGAGTACATACATTTTTACAGTAATTTCCATACTTAAGTACAAGACGTTTCAGATACTTTAAGACTTTAACTCAAGTAACATTTCAGTCAGTGACTTGGACTTTTACCAAAGTCTTATTTTGGAGAGGAACCTATACTTTTCCTTCACTTTGAGATTTCAGGTGTAGTTGTGTTTTCTCAGATCACCTCGGGAATGTTTGACGAGCGCTTCGTGTTGTCGTCCCGCGTGCGCACCGGACGCAGCATTCGCGGCCTGAGCCTCCCGCCTGCGTGCACGCGCTCCGAGCGCCGCGAGGTGGAGCGCGTGGTTGTCACTGCCCTTTCCGGCCTGAGGGGAGAGCTGGCCGGCCGATACTACAGCCTGGGAGAGATGACTGACAGAGAGCAACAGCAGCTTATCGACGTCAGTACACAAACAGGGAAATGCTGCTCTTTCTTCTGCTGTTGATGCTGTCTAATGCCCCCCCCCCTTCCTCCCCCCCGCCAATTATTCCGTCTCTTCACCGGGCCAATCAGGAGCACTTCCTGTTTGATAAACCTGTGTCGCCTTTGCTCACGGCAGCCGGGATGGCCAGAGACTGGCCTGATGCTCGTGGTATCTGGTAAGCAAAAAGCAACAGAGTGTAGAGGAAATTCAACTTATAAGCTCAGAGTGTCTGTGAAGCCTGAGGAGACGGCATCAGTGTTGGAGAAGCTCAGTTAGTGACCTTCTAGCTCCGTAAAGGGATTGTATTTACTTTTTGCACTTGTTAATACAGACAACAATCTGATATATTTAGTCTTACCTCAGTAAATACCCGTATGTTGGCCCCATATGGACTGACACTAAGTTGACCATGAGTTCACGAGTCAACAATTAGGCACTCTAATTAATATGTTTAATATTTAGATAATTTTTGTTTCATTTATGGAGTGCATCTATGGTCCGTACATGTTTTTGCATAGTGATTTTTTTGCTTTGAACCTATAAAGGTGAATCATGCAGGACATATGTAATCTATGGACAGTCACAATAAGAATATACAATAACACAAGTAATAATCATTGTTATCATCATAGTGTTTAGCTAAATCATTTCCCTTTTGAAAACACAGCTAATTCCTATTTAAAATTTTAGAATAATAAAACAATATTTTGGCTAGAGACAAATATGACTGTAGAGTCATCCTTGAAATAAGTAGCAATGTGTCAAAACGATCTACACAATATACTGAAGTAGTTTTGCCACTATCGGTTACTTTCAGTCAGCCCTAGTGGGCCCCATACAAGGAATCCATATTGTAAACCAAATTTGACCCATCCTGCTTGGGAAAAATACATGTAGGGTCACACATAAATGATAGGAAGGACAACAAGTAGTAGATTTGGTTTATTAAATCTTTGCTTCTGAAATATTTAAAGCACTTGTTCTGAACTGGTCTTTAGTCACTTATATACAAACATTAAGCATAACATGCAGAGTAATCAGTAACAACTATCTTTACCTGAGTATGTTGCTGTTTTTGTACAAAATAGATTAAATAAAAAGGACAACTGGAAAGATAATTAAACAATCCCTCACTTTATGTAGCTTTTGTTGAGCATCTTCTGCAGTATAGAAAAATAACTGTTTCTTCAGTGTGTTTTTTGTATTCACAGCATGAAAAATATTAATAAAAATAAAGTGCTACACTAAAGCAATTATTTAGCAGTAAGTTTTATTCTGGCCACCCATAGGTTGCTACTGAAAAATGTTGCACTTTAAAAAACTTTAAGCTGTATAAAGTTCAATCTTGGGTACGACAGCAGAACTGAGAAAGGATTAGTATCATAACCCCGTCAACAGACTGTCTTCATTTCATAGCAATGTGATCAGTTATGAGTTTATTCTGAATGAGCAGGAATCCAGTCATCCTCCCCTCTGGTTTCTCAATTAGAATATGTACAAACATACAATGTGTGTCCTTTTACGTGACGCACAACATTTGATGTGGACTAACATTATAAGATCAAAATGTACAGAGAGGAGTGTTGTTAGATGAGACTCCATTGGGTTTTGTTTTACCCAAACAAAGACCAGTGATCCACTGAAAATGGGTTTATGGTCTACATACAACCATTTTCTCTTTTAAAGTCTTTTTGCGGGTTTCTGCTTGTTTGTCATCAGCTCAACATCAAGAGATTTCTTGTTTTTAAGTATAATTTGAATTTGAATGAGAGGCAATTTGTTTAACTCAGCGTGACTGAATTTTTCCACATCTATGGCTTGATATTTCTTGTTTGGTTCAGGCACAACAATGAGAAGAACTTCTTGATCTGGATTAATGAGGAGGATCACACGAGGGTCATATCCATGGAGAAGGGAGGAAATATGAAGCGAGTGTTTGAGAGGTTCTGCAGAGGTCTCAAACAGGTCTAACTACACATCCAGTTCTTTTCACAGACTATTTTTTAAACATAACACCTGCTTTTTAAAAATCTGTTCGTCTGTGTCAAATTCCTAATTTTCTGAAGACTCATTTCTAAATTTTGTTCATTTATTTTTCCAACATTTAGGTGGAGCGTCTTATTCAAGAAAGAGGGTGGGAGTTCATGTGGAACGAACGTCTGGGATACATCCTGACCTGCCCGTCTAACCTGGGCACGGGGCTCAGGGCAGGAGTTCACATCCGCCTGCCGTTTCTCAGCAAGGTTAGACAAGAATCACATGAGCAAATGCATTGGCTTATTCTTTTCTTGTTGCTTTAGTGCCTAAAGATGGCTTCTGCTATTGCTTATTTATTTTGAATAAGCAAAAACTACATAGCTTCCCACTTGTTGCATAATAACACACATCTCACAGAAGCAAAATTAAAGGAAGCACAATAACTATAAAACATCAAAACCAAGGAAAAACAGCTGGGATAATCAGAAAAAAGTGAGTTCAGCAAAGAATAATTACATACAGCCATATGAACACATATACATACATATTTTCTTTACTTGCATACACATAGATACATATTCACACACACATACTTACATAACAAACCAACACATATATATTTATACCTCTGCAAATACGTGATTCCCTATCATCACCACGTCCATTTGTGATGAACAGGCTCATCCATGCTATGTTTCTAGCAACACATTTCATACCTTTTCTTAAACTGTCTGATATTTTGATTTTGCTCTGGTAGGATCCCCGCTTCAAAAAGATCCTGGAGAACCTGAGACTACAGAAGCGAGGCACAGGAGGAGTGGACACGGCTGCCACTGGAGACACCTTTGACATCTCTAACCTCGACCGTCTGGGCAAGTCAGAGGTAAACAAGGGAGTGGAAGGAGGTGGTGGTGGGTGGGAAGAAAAAAAAGCCTAAATAGTAAAAATAAAGTTGAACAGCAGGCTGAGAGTGGCAGAGTCCGACTGAGGAGATCAGATATACGGACCACAGCAGGTGTGCGCTGGGAATAACCCTACCTGCTGGCTCTTAAGCTCTAATCCTGGCAGGGAAGTGTTACGTGAGGTTATAGACTGCTTTTTCCTTTGCTCAGTCGGTCGCACAAGGCCTCCAAACAGACTGTGTGGCAGCAGACTTTACTGATTAAATGCTAGAAAAACCGATGCATGTGTAAGGTCAGGCCTTTCTCTACTGGCTTGTCTCAGAAAACACAGAGGACGTCTGATTTGAGAGAACAAAAGACTGCAAATGTAATATTCCCCTAACTCCTTATTGAAGAACCTGCTATACGTATGTGCAAAATGATTTACAGTATAGCAAGTATTTTCCACTCACAGTGGAAGAAGCCTGTCAGAGAGCACATGAAACATGATTATTTTAGTATTTTGTAGACGATGCATAGACTCTACACTTAAAGATAGTTTAACAGAGAGCAGTAACATTTGTAACGGTCTAAACAGTAATTTATTAGAAATTACATAGCAAAAAGTCCAACGTCACTTCTTTTTATTATTAATCCTGACGAGGAATAGTTATCCACAAAGTAAATTAAATCCACATAGTCATGAACCTCATACCAAACATCTGTATTACAATTAATAAAAAAAAAGAATCCTTACAACTTGCAGCTTTTGAGGATAAAACACCTTCTGAGGATCCTCTCTGTGATTCCTCCGCAGGTTGAGCTGGTACAATTAGTGATTGACGGTGTCAACTATCTCATTGAGTGTGAGAAGAGGCTTGAGAGGGGTCAGGACATCAAGATCCCTGCCCCAGTCGCTCAGTTCAAGAGGTAAACGTTTCCTCCGTTGGCAACCTTGAGGAAGAACATTTGCTTCAGTGGATCATTATTTAATCTTCTGATATTCATGACATGCATAAACTCTGTACTGACCTTCATGCACAGTACAGCTGCTACATGTACGTGGATTCTGATAAAAAAAAATTAAATAAAATTTTTAAAAATGAACAGAATTGTTATGTCTGCTTTTGCTTTATAAATGTGGGTTGGATAACCCTCAAATAATTTCTGTTTCTGAATGCCATTGAAAATCTCCTGGTTGTTCCCCAAATATTGATTTCTGAATTCTTCCTGAGTTAAAACATTAATATTGTTGTTTTTAAATGAATATGAACTTGTTTTCTTGGCATTATGTTAAGTCTAAAAGCGCTGCATCCTTTTTGTTATTTTAATAATTTTTCTTTTTCTGCAAATCAATACAACATTTTTGCTTGGAATTTCTAAAACATGTTATCAGTAGTTCATCAGAGAAACTGATCATTTTAAGTGGTATCTTAATTTCTTTTCCAGAGCTATATCTAAATAATATTGGATTATTTGAATAATTTATCAAATTGGACTGATTTAGTTTCATACCTATTTTATTTAACGAACAGAGCACAGACTGTTCATCTTTGTCAACTTCTAACAGTTTGCCTTTAAGTCCCTCTTTGAGAAAAAAAAATAAAATATTAGTCAGACCATTATTGGTCCTGGGGAGCATGTGGCTGCCCTGGCATTCAGCCCTCATCTCCACAATACGTTTAATCCGGGAGTAAAAGGCCAAGCTCATTAACTGACGGAGAAACAGAAGACAGGTCCAACAGAGGTAGACTAATAAACAGTTCCTGCTCTATGTTGCTTACAGGTTAACAACAGAAGACTAGGGAGGATATTGCTTAGTGAATAAAGGCACCATGCCAAGAGAAATTAAAGTTTTAATTACTTAAGAAAACAGTCTTTTGATATTGTGCTGCTAAACAAGCATTTCTGAATCTGCCTTCTTTTTCTGGCAGCAGATTAATGACACACAGTAGATCTATTTATGCTATTAGAGAGCTAAAGCAAACGGCCAATAAAAGTGAGTGTATTAGGAATCGCTGCTGCAATTGATAGAGCCTAGATGATGCCATAATATATTTAATAGAAGATCAAATCTGATTTCCTGTCCATGAAAAGACTTTACTGATAAAAAAAATGGCTTATCTTTTAATCTGCTTTTAATGTGATGAAGAAGTTTGCTATTGATTAAAAAAACGATCAGCATTAATTTTTTTCCTCTCTTTTACCCATTTAAAAATTTATTGTTCATGGAGTAACTGAGGTTGGTCGTTTTGAATTGTTTCATATTCTATACTTTAAAATCTTACAGTTTAAGCACATCCACTGACTTACCTGAAATATCATTAGTAGTGATGTTCTTGGAATCACTGGGAATTTCAAGTTTCATTGTCTGACATGCTCAGCACCTTCCAACCAGCTCCGTACTCTGAGATGTTAACCAGCTTTCCATCCACCGGATGCAGAGATTCCTAAACCTGCAGAGTCTTAACGTGAACAGAATCTATAGAAAATCTAATTAGACTCGTCTGGCTGCTGACGACCTTCACCCAGAAGTCGTGCCCCGCTTAAGGCTACGAATTAGTCAGGCTGAGGAGCCTTGCAGCCGACTAGGATCCACAGACCACACCTGGTCGCTCTTCCTTTAATTTACAACTTGCTCTTAGCTAGATTTTGTTTAGTGACTCAAATGGAGCCCCAGTGGTTCAGTTTACTAACTTCAGGTTTAAGGCTTTAAACAGCTCCTATAAATTCATGAATCAAGCACCAAGAAAATTTGAAGAACTTAAGATAAAAGTGACTCAAGTTACTGAATATCCTTTAATATATTTTTATGCTTCCTAAATTAGTAATGCTTTGCAGGGGTTAATAACAACATAATAACACATCTTGTGCATAATGACAGAAGCGCAAAGTGTATTCCCATCTGAGTGGGTAATAACGATTGATAACAATAATTAGTGCTAAGTAATGACTGATTGAGGATTATTTTTCACCTAAAATGAATAGCAGCTTATTATTGGGTAAAATCATGTGCTGCCACAATAGGTGGATCAGTTTTCTGAGGAGGTATTGACATTACTTTTCTGAATTTTCTTTCAACTTATATGCAGTATATCAGTCTAATTGCAACCTGCAAAAAAAAGCTAATCAAAGTTTATTAGTGAACAAGTTTACCAGATGGTTTTTTTAAGTTTTAAAGAAGGAAATTATGTTTAATTTAAAGAATGCTAGCTCAATGTTACATAGAACCTAGCGCCAAAAATAATTCAGTTCGTGTTGAGTTACCTAAGATGAAAAAGTTAATTATTTTTTGGAAAATAGATACATTTTAAAAAGCAAAGCAGCAGAGGGCAGTAGAGGAGAAATTAAATTTGGAATCAACAACTTCTTGTGAAAATACCAAAGTTAACAGAGTGTTTTCAATCATATTTTTTTTAATTATTCAATAAAACAGTGTAAAAACAACTTGAAGTGCTCATATCTCACATTGACAGATAGCCTCTATAGAATCTGTTCTATTTCCTTGAAACTAATTAATGACAGTGTCTTATCTTATTCACATCCATCACATTGTTACAGAAAATAACGAGTTGACTTCGATTGACTCCTGAAGTGTAGGAAACAAAAAGTTAGACTCGTTCTTTTCAACTGCACAAGCTTTCCTACTAGAAGTATGGATTTTTATAACAACAAAAATAAACAGCTTAAATTCCCGTTGCTGAATAACACAGCTACTTTATCTAGTCTTGAAGAAACTGGACTAGCAAATTCGGATGTATGAATAAAAAAAAAACCTCAAATTCATAGTTTTGTGAAATGAAGAGTTGGGTGAAAATGTGTGTGATGTTTTAACCATCCAGGTCTAAGCACACATGATTTGGGGCAGTATTAATAGCTAAATTGGATGTTTTAACTTTATAGCAACATGTAAAACCTTGAAAAAAGAAAAATGTGCTTATTTCTTTTGGCTTCACTATGATGCTTTTGCATGATGGAGCAAAAACAAGATTTTTCTTTAATTACTGGGTTTCACATGAAGTTGTTAGGAATAAAGCAGTTACTGCATTCAGTGGCGCAGCTACACATTAGTAAGGTGAATGCGAAAACATAAATCGGCTAGAAACAATCAGAAATTGTATTTCACTCAGTGGCATCCAGGTTGCATCTTGTACTCCAACGGAGGCTGAAAATTGTAACAGATCAAGTGAAAAAAAAAGACATCCGCTGGTTAATTGAATCATTGCAGGCTGAGCAGGTTTGAGATTAATTCCACGTAAGGAAAAGATCAAAAGCGTCCCAGTAAGAAGGACGTTGATGGAAACAAGAGCACTGAGGCTTGTGGGATAATCCCATTAAGAGCTGTACGTTCATTCAGACTGAAAATGCTTTGCTGTGCAGTGGCTATAGAAGACATTTGGGTTTAAACTGGAGAGAAAAACGAATAATTTCACTGAATTAATACAATACAGTGTGTTATTCTTAGCTCTCTTTAATTATGGCGATGAGCACTGACCAACTGCAGTGAAAATGATTTCAAAGGCAGCCTCTGGAACTGATTGGATTATAAAATACAAGAAAAAAATAATGTGTCATTGCTTAATACTGATCTCAAAGAACCTATTTTTAAATACATAAATACATTGAGGATTGTGCACCAAAGAGTCATTGGGACAGCCTTCTGTATTGTAAACTGCAATAGAGAATATGCTCACAAACATGTTAACACAGGTGAATAAATGCTGAATTATATTTGATTACAAGAAGAATTCATTAATTAGAGATTGAAGTTGATTTTAAAAAAAAGAGAAACCTTAAAATATCCTGAGGAGAGTCAGTCACTAAACAAAAGAAGGGGTAAAAAAAAGAACTACCCACCACTGGGATTCAATCTGTATTGTAACACTTTAACAAACAAATTATAAGTGAGTTACCTACAATAAAGTGTATCAGTCGTAATATTTTTAGAAGGAGATTGTTTCAGTGTATGAAGATGTTGCATCATTAGAGAACATATTCATGAAAATGTGTTTGATAATTTGTGTTTGTATGAGTCCAAGCACAACAAACTAAACACAGATGATAAATAAAGTTAGTCACAAAGAATTCTTGGTATTTTTTGTAAGAGAAATGAAGCCTGTGAAAAATGTCACAGTTGACTTCTTGCTGTTCAAAACGATTTAAGTTCCCACATCAGTCTAAAACGTTTAGGCTTTCATCATCCAGTGGGTCAAAGCTAACAGCAACAATGAAAACAATGTTTTTGTCAAAGTTTGTTCCTTTCCTAGATCTACTATAAAACTAATTCCACTATAAGAGGTTGCATAGAAAAGGAACATTTAGTTTTAAAGAACATTTTGTGACTAGTGACTAGTTTTTGTCTCTAGTTCTGAGCCAATTTGGATCTCAATCAACAGCCGTAAATTGTTTTGTGTCATTTGGTAACTATTAATCTGAAAAACAAAAATTAGCTCATTTTCAAACCATTTTAGTTACCGTCTATGACTTGCCAAGTTCAGATTATAGATTTATTTGTGCAGAAATTGTTGAGCCTTTTAAATTTCACTTATATTTCACATAAAATTAGAGAGCCAGCTTGCATTTAATGTTTTAACATTTTTATGTAATGTCACTTAGTGTGATGTTTTAATGTTATAAATCAAAGCTTAAAGCTTTTCGTTATTTTTATTTTTATTTTTTTGCATTTCCCTGATTTCCTGGCAATCCTTGAAAGGTGCTATGAAAATAAACTTGCCTTTATTTTGTGTTTTGATCAGTTTACTTACACCCTTATTTTACAGAACTGAACCATTTTATTTAGGTTAGAGTTAATTTATTAATTTATAGAGTTAAAAATATTTTATCTGAGTCTAAGTTGCGCACGGGTTTTCTCACAATAGGGAGTCACAAAAGCTAAACAATAAAAATGTGCTTTACCATGCAAGTCAAATATTTATTTTCAAGTTGTCAGTCCAATAAAAACAGAAGAAATGAGAGAAATATATATAAAAAAAGAATATCACCAATGCAAACTGAGAGCAACAAAGCTAAAGATTTCTACCTGTAAATGTATCACATTTGGTCAAATTACTGAATATCAAACAATAAAATCCAGCATCATTCAGCTAAATAAGAAAAATGTATTACATCAGCATAAATAGCCTATTATCAAAGTAAGCATGATTACATCACTGACTAAAACATTTGGAAAATACAATGCCAACTATTTACTGACAGCATGAGTTCAACAGTACAGTTGTGTGCACAAGATGTGTTTTTCACAGAGAAGCTGGATAACCTGGTGATTGTCTTCCTGAAAGCTCACAGTTGTATTTTCTTCTGTGGTTGTGCATTTCATTCGACAGAGCAGAAGTTTTCCAGGCTGTTCTCTCGGGTTTTGGGGATCTCATTTTGATCCAGTAGTCGGTACTGGAAGGTAACACGGTTAATGTAGTTCCCACTGGAGACCAGCCTCACCACAGAGTTATCACAGCCAATCTTCATCTGGGCTGAAGAGCCAAAGAGAGAGAGAGAAAAAAAAAAACCCTGAATTCATATAGAAGAACTCCCCTGGTTTTTCAGAGGTTCCTATTAATTTTTTGATGCAGCTTATTTGTGAACTTTAGTGGACACTCACTGGTCACTTTATTAGGCACACCTGTTCAACTCCTCAGATAAATTAAACAACTAAAAAGCCGTGTGGATTCAAAGAAGAGGAAGAAGAAGAAGTGGAGAAGAAGAATAAAAAAGGTAAGAAGACAGAAAGTTTGTTGATTTTTGCTTTTCTTTTTCTTACTTTTTTACTCTTCTTTGTCCTCCTCCTCTTCTTTTTCTATTAGACCAAAACCTATTTTGGCTGCCACCAGATTTGAGCTGAAAATCTGGCCAATCAGACTAATCAAAGGAAATACTGCCTCCAACTAACAAATACGCATGCTCAATAAGGGTCGAGCAAGTTTCTGGTGCAACTATACAGATGAGTGGAGGCGGCCTAATCTTACTGTGGGCTGTACTGCATTCATGGGTCCATTAATAAATGGAAATGTGGCAGCAGGTTAACAAATGCAGCCATGATCAGAGTTATGAATTCTCTTGATTGAAATATGAACATTTGAGATTGTGATTCTGGTGGATACTTTTGACAGGACGATTCATGATGTCACAAAGCTCAAATAACCTCAAACTGGTTTCTTGGACTTAACAAAAAACCAGTTTGAGATTCACTGCCACCAACAGAGCACTTTCATAACAAACTGGGATGTACTGCTGACAAATTGGCAGCAACTGTGTGTTGCTATCATATCAATATGGACAGAATCTCCAAGGAATGTCTCGGTGACCTGGACCTTAAAAACAGGAAGTTCTACTGCGTAAAATAGGTCTCAATTCAGTACTAACAACGTGCACACAACAAAGTTGACAAATTAGTATGTATTGATCAGTGTTTATCAAAATATATTTGATATTCATTGTCCTCCAAATGCACTGGTGATTGTAATAAATGACTGGAACATTCAGCTCACATACAGACTGAAAATTGACATTTCTACTCTTGAGATTTTTGGATCCAAGCAGCAACAATTTACTTGTAGTGTTTGAAGTTTTCTCATGTCTGACAAATAAATGTCTCGTCCTAGCACCAATTAGTCTTAACATAAGTGATATTTTACATAAAAATTTTAATTTAAGTAGGAATGCTCTTTTTCCTTTGAAGAAACAATCTGTTACATTATGTTAGAAAAATGTAAAAAAAAATTGGTGAAAAGATAGGATTATCTTTTATCGGTTTAATCACTTTTTACTACTAATTGTAAAAAGAATGTAAAACATATTAAAAAATGTTATAATAGTTTAATGTTTCATTCTTTTAGCCTTTCCATGAACTTTAAGTGTGTCCTGCAAAAAGAGTAAAACTTGCACTAGCAATGTTTCTTTGATCACATTATTTCACAAAAAAGCTGATTATTTTAGAGGCTATTACAGCAAAGGGTCTACTTTGGATGTGTTTTTCAGCAAAGAGGAGAATAAATTTGTGCTTTTGTTATGTAAAATGGGAGAAAATGTCTAATTTGCATCACAGATATTTGGACTTGCGTCATGTGGGATGCTATAATTTTGAATGATTTGCAGCACCCTCTGGCAATTTAAAAGCATTGTTCCCTGATGATCTAATGATGTTTTAGAGAACGGCACCAAACAGGAAGCTGAAACGTAATTATTCCACTTCAAACAAAACAATATGTACAAACCGAAAACAGCAAGCTTCTGTTAAAAATCCCACAACATGCAGTCATCATGGTGATAATGTGACCTGAAAGAATTCTGTTGAAAAAGCTGGAAACGGATGAGCGAGCAGACTAACCGAGTCCACTGAGGGAGAAACACAGGTCGGCTACAGGGAACATCTTGGAGGTGTCCACTCCGTTTCCTCCCAGCAGCTCCACGTAGTCACCTGATCCAGAGCAGCCCGGCCACATCTGTCTCTGCAAACATGGACACACAGGATAAATTAACCGTGAGAGAGGAGAGTTTACTGCTGATGTCATGTATGTTTAAAAAAACTTGAATAGTGTGCATGCATTAGGATCAAAAATGCTGCATTCACAGCATTCTTCATCATCAGGACAGCATAAATACTTAGAGTGTGACGTCAGAGTCTTGATTTATTTAATCACTTATTAAAATATTGATTTCATCTTTAAGAACAGTCTGGTACTAATATTTCAATAGTGTATGACTGTCTTCAAGTTGTAAGATAATGATTTGCTTAATTAATCTGAAAGTAGGTCAAGTCGTCAGTTTCACTTTCGGAGGTTAGACAGCATAGTGTAGTTTGAATAATCTTCTTATTGTGTTCTTGCTGCAAATATGGAGTCACAGTTGTGTCAATTTTATTGCAGTGGCATATATGCAGCAGGCATGTGGAAGAATTTATACATATAAGTGTATAAATGTATATCAGTCTTCCTAAACTGGTGATGAGACTCTACAGAGTCAAATGCATAGTAAGGCGATGCTGAAAAATAATCACCAGGTCTTCCTATGTCATTATTTAAAAGAAATAAAATTCACAGTGGTGTAACTATACTTAGAAAATAGTCAAAGTGTTTTACACCAAGTTTTCTGACACACAGTGAAATAAAATGTGGATGATTTAAATGCTTTTAATTCCTTTTTTGTGCCATAGGAAAAGAGAATGCAGTTAACTGGAGATAAACACATTAAGTTTCTTTGTGCTTTTCTGATAATTGAGATAACGTTTGTGGTGATCCAGCAATGTAAAGGATGTAAGGAAATCAAAACTACTTTAAATTACATTAGAATATATCTGAATGTTTACTTGTCCATTCAGCGTCTCTAAAGACAATCCAGAAACTGACTGGTGAGTTTGTCCAAAACTCCAGTAACTTGGGATGCAGCCTAATCATAACCCTAAATCACAAATTTACATGAAACCTTCCGGATCCACTTTTTCATACTTTAGTCCATTTTGTGTTTCAAATTATACTGATAAATACTTCCAACAAAGAGGTTGCAATCTATTTGCCATATCACCCAAATCACACCACATAGTTGAGTCCGACCTGATTTAATCTGCAGTGTAGCTGCAATACTTAAATCTTCTGTCTGATGAGTTTTCTTCACTTTGAGACAAACTGAGTTGGAATGAATTGGCATCAGTCTGATAAATGTACTTTCTGTGGAAATTAATCATAATACCAACAGTCTGCCAACCACTGTACTACACTACTGCCAAAAAACCCATCAGTAATGTCGTCTGTTTCATTTCTATCAGAAGGACTTCCAAAAACATCAATACTTCTCTAACTCAGCAAGATGTTTTTTTGGTTAAAAGTTTTCAGCTTTCAATATTTGTTAAGCAGTAAAATCTTTGTGTGATTCAACTTTTATACTTTTCATTTTCATTTTTTTATACTTTTATACTTTTCATTTCTGACCATATTACTACATATTTTGTAATTATCTGACTTGTAGCAGTTGTCAAAGTTAACTTAGGAAGAATACCACTGTCTTATAGTAGAAAATCATAATAATGGTAAAAAAAAATTACTTATTTTTTTGTAATTAACTTTATTTACAGATAACATCAGTGATTCAATAGAAGCAGTGTTTATTTTTTATTCTGCTTAAAAATGAATCACTCTGTAGGACAGAAGCAAATCATGTCTCACAAACTATTGCAGACTATTTACAGACACTCTATAAAATTGTCTGACTCGCCATGGCACTGTTTGAATTTAAAAGTGACTAAACTATAGGATGATTTTCTTATTTGAAACCAACAAGTTTCAATATTTGAGCCACGAAAGAACATCTCAATTTGTGACTCAGAAGTGTAACTATTCCGGGTCAGTACTTACTCTCCTTAAAAAAACACTTTCTTCTTCAGTACAGAGCAATGGTTTTTCATTAGTAAAGAAGTCCTGTTAACCTGTCCATCTTACCAGTGGACTGATCTCATTGCTTTTGGCGTCCCCTAAACTGAGATCTGTCAGTCGGATCTCCACTGGGTAGATGATGGAGAAGCTGCAATTCCGGCGCTGATGCGGCATCACCATGGTGAAACTGCCCTCTGGACTCTGAGACATGATGTTGCAAGCTTCAGACACACACACACATACACACACACACACACACACGCACACAGACAAAACACAGATACGTGCATACACGCACACACACAGGAGAAGATGTTTCAGATTTCAAACAGTTCCACCATCACCTGAGAAACTAATTACTGACACCTGATGTGACAAATTGCACATAATCAGGGTAAGACCAGGGATGAGACACAGTTAAGACTGTGCATGAAATGTGGCTTGTACTGGTAACAGTAAGCCATCCAAAAGGGATACAAGCAGAAGTCAAAACACTGTGACAGTCAGTTTTATATAGAAGTGATACAGTATCATCTA
The DNA here is from genome assembly GCA_903067075.1 of Micropoecilia bifurca. Classification (NCBI taxonomy): domain Eukaryota; kingdom Metazoa; phylum Chordata; class Actinopteri; order Cyprinodontiformes; family Poeciliidae; genus Micropoecilia; species Micropoecilia bifurca. The sequence continues at coordinate 13,339 of CAEGAF010176336.1, read as the reverse complement.
CATAGTGATAAAAACTTACATACTAATGTTGTTTAACTAAAGGTAATCAATATTAATCATCTGCACAACTCAAAGTGCTCTTTCTTACTGCATCTTTGTCTAAGTGATTGTTATATTGCTTGGCACAGTGTTGACACGGTGCTGTTCAAGCAGCTAGAAAACAGGTGCATCCTTCCCATTGAATCTCTTCATGTCGCCTTCAGCCTTGACTAACGCTTGATCGAGCTCAAATGTCCAGGAAGAACACACACACACACACACACACACACACACACACACACACACACACACACACACACACACACACACACACACACACGCATGCACACAAGCAAACGCTGCATTACTAACGGTCTTCCGGAAACGTACAGAAAAATAAGCTAACAAATGTTGAAAGGCCTTGAATCTTACATCACCGAATTATTTCTATTTAACTGACAACTTGTAAATCTCCCTGTTCCTGTTGCAGCTTTCCTAAAAAGAGGGATGGTGTTACAGGACTCACGGAAAGGGTTGTGCACTTTTTTGACAGCGAGGGTGAAACCGCTGTCAGGGCTGTGAATGCGGAAAAAGATCATGGCAACGTTCTGGGAGGATCGGCCGGAAAGCGTTGATGCAGCAGAGGAGCAGTAGTCCATGTAACGCTCGTGTGGGAGGAGAGGGTGATCGTTACTGCTGGGGAACTTCTCGCCCTTCAGAACCCAGCCGTCAAAAATCTGCAGCAACAGGAGACATGGAGCTCTCTCAGTCTGAAGCAGGGCAGGAGTGTTTAGGCTGAATCAAAGCTTAGAAATTTGAGTTCACAAATATTTAAATATCTTAGAAATGTATGCATAGGAGTACATATGTCTCTTTAAATTTAGTGTAACATAAACATGATCAATGAATGACGATCTGTGTGTTGGACTTTATCTAAAACATTGGTTGCTGACTTGAAAATGAAGTCTGTTATCAATCTACGTATCTATTAAGACATTAAGTTTCATTTTTAATGCACTATAAGAATGCTGTAAAATGAAATATTTTTTTTTTCTTTTCACAACATACATCTTTACATTGTTGAATCCCTATTATTTGAAAAATCCACAAATCTGCTGTAAGTCAAACTGCCAAACAATATGACAAAGCTTATCTTTCAGCTTTTTGTTTTAAACATTTTTTACCCAAAAAGTTCTATATGGAGGTTATATATGGAGGTTCAGATCCAGATCACCCCTCAGTCCAACTTTTGAACCTAGAAAGTATCGTCTTTTTCTCTGCCAAAAGCCTTTTTCCCATTTGGCCTGGTTGAAGTTAATCTGCAGTGTTACTGGCGGGCTTGGCTGCTGAACTGAAGCTGTTTTCCTCCTACATTTGCTCTTGGCAAAGCACAAAGGATCAGCGGTGGTGTTTTGCCCTCAAACTGTGCCCTAACCACATTTGGAATCATTTTAATCCAATATAAGAAGATGAAATAGAATTTACGTCCTAAATTGCAAAGGCATGAACTTCCTGGCTTTTGGTAACAGAACAGAGGTTATTTTGGAACAACCTTTATGAAGTCTCCAGCACTGCAGTCGATGCTGACGTCAGACAGCTCCATGCTGATGACCTCACTGGGCTCAGCGATGATGAAGGCGGCACAAGCCAGCTGCGGCCGGGATGCCACAAACGTAAAATAGCCTTCAGTCGCCAGCATGTCCAAGCATCCTTTACAAATCACAGATGACACGGTTTCAAACATTTCAGAGGGCATTGCATTGGTGAAACCTACAATGTTTTTAAGAATCTTTGTGGGGAATTCACAAAGCAGTGGATTTTTTTCCACCTATTTTCTCCTCATTGTTGCATTTCTGTGCTGAAATCACAACCACATTGCACTAAATGCAAACAAGGCTGACTATGTCATTCGAGTCTCACAGCTGAGAACAATTTGAATCTTAATTTGCATCAAGTTTAATTGAGACCAAAAAGTAAGAAAAATGTCTTACATTTTAAAATATATTAAATAAGCAAAACACCAGCATAAATACTGGTTTTATTATCAGACCAGCATAGCAGAACAATAATGATCAGTCAGCTAAGACATGTGTGGAAATGAATCACTAAGCATCTTACAAGATTACAAAATTTTGTGTAAAGTCACAAAAGAGCCAAATGAACAAATAAGTGTTTCTTTTTTCAAACATGCAATAAATAAATAAATAAACCAACTATAAATTGGTCAATTTATAGTTATATAAATTGACCAATTTACATCCTAATTAAAATTAATTAAAATTTATACATCTAATTAAAAGATGTATAAAGCTAATTAAAATTTTTACATCAGCTTACAATTTATGTACAATTGGTTCATTTGCTGCATTTATCACTCCATGGTTCATTTGCTTCAGTAAGCAGTTAAAACTGTCATCAAGAGTCATCAAATACCAACCAAAGCCCCTCTAAATGGGATAATCCTGAGGAAAGTAAATTTTAGACTGTTTATCTTGACTGGCCGTGTTAACCTGTGTTAGCCCTCTGACTTTGATGGGTAACGCTGATAGACAAAATGAATTCATTGTATGCTGCAGCATGCCACTGAAATGAGTAATTTTTAAAATGTCTACATCTCTGATAAAATAACACAAGCATATTTACTGACAACAGCATGTTTGCTTTTTCTGTATTTCCTGATTGTTTAATTGAATATTAAGAACTAAAGTAATTATTTAGAAACCTACTTTCTTAATAGAATTGTGACACGTTTGGACCTCCATACATCACATAACAAAAAGAGACAAGAAACAAAGAAAGAAAAGACCACTGTTCCACAGATTTCTTACTGAGAGGTCGGCGGAAAACAAAATCCTCTGATTCCCTTTTCTGGGCCAAATTGATCAGAGAATACAATCCATCTGAAGCCTCGTTGTCCTGCAGAAAACATGACGCAAACAAATTCAGACTGTCCAAAGTAAGGTTTAATCTACCCGCCTTTATCAATATACCCTCTTTGATTGACTTAAAGAACATTAAAGAAAAGTTTGTTCGTACCTCGATGTAGCGAGTGAGTCCGGTTCCGGATAGCAGGGAAACAAGACAGAGGAAGAGCTGAGCGCGCAGAGCCGCGGACATCCTGAGGAGCGTTTCTCCGCAAGTCTTCTCCGAAGCGCAGAGGGGGAGTAACTGCGCATCCTGCGAGGCGGCAGCTTTTATAGCAGCAAACAACCGAAAGGCAGAGCAACATCGGAGTCACTGAGAACGCAGAGTTATTATTTTTAATCAGAAACCAGAAATAGTGGCTATTTAAAGCCATACTTGAGCATTTATGCATGCTCGGCGGTGTGGAAGCTAATGACGGCGGATGATTTGATTAAAAGAAACGCGGCCTCATTAAAAGTCATGATAAACAAACCAAAGCGCAGAAGTGCATTAATTTTATAGGTCTCTGTTAGAATCCCTAAGCTAGAGGAGCTTTTTATCTCTTTTGGTATAAAATAGTAATTTAAAAAATACGATGTGGAAAAAGTGACATTTCCATGGTTTTCAGAAACTTTGGCTTGAACAGAAAGTAATGTTTTTGGATGTAGTTATATATTTATAACATAAGAAGGGTGAACTCAAAATTAACTCCGGGATCGTGGTTTGTCTGTACAAGTTTATCTTGAGTTGTTGCATACTGAGTTAGTAGCTATTGCTAAAGACACTCAAGCTAAAATGGGGCAGGTTTACACTTTTAAGAAATATTTAATATCAATACATTTAAAGTACAAACTGGAGGCCTTCTAGTGTTTTGACTTATGAGTAAAATCATTTCTGAAAAGTAAAAAAAATATTACTCAGGAAGTAATAGTAATATTAGTCAGGAAGATCACAAATTTTGTGAAAATGCTCACTTTCATCTTTCTCAAACTTACATCCAAGAACAGGTGACTTGTTCAAATTTTCTCATCACAGGTGAAAAGATTAAGACCAAAATACTCTCATGTGTCAATAGGATGTGTAAATCCATGGAGACGATAACATAAATCTGTCAGTTTAGCACCACATTAGGTTGATTAGATGGAAAAAGGCATTGGAATATTTTAACTGCATTAACAATCAGTTCACCAACACTGTGATACGTAGACATTGGTAGAGACACCACTTGCTGCAACTACAACTGCAGGACATTTGGATTTTCTCTCTTCCAGCTTTGAACATCCAAACACAAAATTGTTCATTGATTCTTCTTTGTAAAAAGACAAAAAGCTTATGGAGGCTGGATGGAGAGTCTCTGTGAAAAATCAATCTTCAAGTCCTGTCACAGGTTCTAAGTTGGATTTATTTCTGCATATTGACTAGACCAGTCTAATAAAATCATTTTGATCCAAAACCACCCAGTACAACCAGACTGTACTGGGTGTCCTCAAGGCTTTTGCAGGCTCTAACTGCGTTGCCCTTCCACCCTGACCAGCTTTTCTATCCCGGATGAAGACAACAGAAAAAACTCCCCAGAGCATATTGCTATGTGTTTACTGAGGTCATGCGTCACTGTGTTGGTTTTAGTTTCATATATAGAGTCATGTACAAAGGCCAACATTTCAAATTGTGTCAAATCTGACCTTCTTTACCACTTTTTTACATGTTTGCTGTTTTCCATCTTTGGCAAACTGACAGGTGTCTCAGTTTCCCTTCAACAATGGTTGTCTTTTTTTTTGGCCACTGTTTCATAAAGGTCAAATTTGAGGATAACATGACTCATCGTTGTTCTGTGGACAGAGTCTCCCGTCTGACCTGTGGTTCTCTGCAATTCCTCCAGAGTTACAACATTAATCAGAGAAGACCTGCTTCTCTGATTAATGTCCTTGCTGTCCTGCTGATTCAAGTGTACGATCATGTCTTGGTCGGGTTACACTTTCTCTCTCTTTTGGTTTTTAAATGAAGGAAATGACAGTTCTCTTTGATATCTTGAAGGCAGAGATCTAGTTCAACCTAAATTCTCCCTCGTCTGCCTGCAGTGATGTAATTAGGGCAATAATGTTTGCTAACAAGTCTCTAAAGCCTTCATACAAGAGTTGCATTTATACTGAGATTAAATGACATGTATGAAAACTCTATTTATGAGACAGTTTGGTTGCAGTGGATTGTTTTGGGGGTGACTGAATGGGTATCAAATCAAATACATGTACAAAATCACATTCTTGTCCATAAAAAAAGTTTAAGATTCTGCACAATTTTCCTTCTTGTGAACTGTCGATCTGTGGGAAGGCTTGTCACCTTACAATTGTTTCGTTCCAGCTTCTTCCTTCAGGATATCGATTATTTTTCCACAAGTTGTGTTGTAATCTGCACATCAGTGTAAGAATGAGTTTGTGCATGTTGCGCTCTAGAGTAAGTACCTTTTAGTTGTTATTACCGCTATGTAAATGTATAAATTCAATCAATTCATCAGTTTCACTATATAATAGAGTGGATTTGTGTAGGATTTTTAACTAAAATCCCAATAAAATCCCAAAATGTGAAAAAGCTGAAAAGATATTAATAATTTTGCAAAGCCTGTTGGTTTTTGTTAATGAGTTACTGTAGTGTGATGCAATCTGATTTATATAGTTTTGTTGTTGTTGTCTACTATTCACTCAACTAAAGCTCTTCCACATGCTTTCTCTACAAATGATCTTATTTTCTCAAACTGTGAAGTAAGTCAGGAGAGGCATTATAAACCAGAAGGACCAGAATGTACGCTTGAGGAAAATTAGGCAGTCTACATAAAGACAAGGTTTGTGAAGTAATTTAGTTTGCAACCACATTCTCAAATGATATGTGGGAGACTAATTTTGGGTGTCTGCGCTGCATTTATGAAAGGTCAGACTCTGGCAGAGCTTGGAGCGGAAGATGATCGTTGTGTCAGCGTCCGTGTGTTTGCATCCCATAAAACAGCACTCACATTCTCACACTCGTCTCACTGAGTGCGCAGTTACACGCTGCTAATGATGGCTGACATTTTCTCTCACTGATGAAGGTCTTTGAAGCCACACGCAGGATTGTAAACCAGGGGGAAAAAGTAATGAATGAATGTAATGAGTGTTTACTGGAACAGAGACTCAGCCTGTTGTCTCACAATGCTGATGACCTATTCAAGGTGTATTACTGTCATCTTAAAATACCAGCGGTCGCTGGTTATAATTAGTTGTCGGACAGAGTCTTTGGTGTTTGAATTTATTAGCCATGTAAGTTAGTCTTTTTTAATGTGAAAGTTGAGAGAACAACAGGAATATGGTAGTGCGATGGTATGTGATGTGCATGGCAATGTGTATTTCGCTGGACTTTATGAGCTTAGTGTTTAAGCACATGCAATTTAAGCTAATGTTGTGCAGCAGGTAAACACAGTTGTTTCAACCAAATGTATCCAGACATATTTTGTCTGACATGCCACAAGCAGAAACAGCTCTGAATAACCACCAAACATAGACTATCAGTCTATATGTCTGCAGAAATTATTATTTTCCAAAAGTGTATTTTAATTCAATTCAGCATGATTTATTTATGTAGCAGCAATTCAATCCCTTGAGACAAAAATGACTCAAGGGATTTGAGACATCTTAATAGCCTTCTTAATAATAAGGCAATGCCACAGCAAAAGCCACAAACCTGAAATATGTTTGACAAAATAACTTTTACATCCCAAATACAAGCCTTTGATGAAACAGAGTGAGAGAGCTGAAATGTGTTTGAAAATCCAACATAGCAATGTAACATGGAGGTAAAAAAATGGAGAGAAAAAAGAGGTTTATTGCCAAGATTTAACCTAATATTTAGAAACTCCATGTCGCACCTTTACACCCTGCATTACACCGAGTGGGTTAAAAAGCAGCACAGCACGAATCATTAAGTCTGCAAATGAGAAGGTCCTCCATGTTGGCCGGTGCCGAGCAAATGCAAAGCTTCGCTCTTAGTGGAGCCGCATTCATTTTTCCATGTTAACCTTTTATGATACATGTTTAAATGTATGAAAAAATCAGAAATAATCTACAAAGACAACTTTGTTAAAAACTGCCACAAAACCATTGGCTTGCCTTGTATACTAATCTGGCTTAACATTAAAACCACCTGCCTCATCATCATTATTGTACCGGTCATTGAGGTTTAATTGCTCATGAACCTGCCACTTATTAACCCCTTTTTTACAAATACTCGCCATGACAGACAGGAATCACCTTACAAGAGCAGGAGTTTTAGAAAAATCTGTGCCCATCATCTAGTCATCACCGTTTGGCATCTCAAACTCAAATCCTTATCTTTGGCTATTTTTTTTTCTTTTGCACATATTTGATTTCAGAACTAAATGCTCAGGTGCCAAAAATAAAGAGATAATCCGTTTAATAATCAGGGTTCCCTGCTTAAGGCAATTCTATATACTGATTTTTCCACTTAAAACTTTTAAACAGCATGAGAAAAATATCCACTCCTATGCTGGAGATGCCTTTATCTATCCTTTATGAATCCAATAAAGTTTTTTCATCGTCAGGAGATGTAATTTAAATCCAACATTAGACTTATATTTATGGCACATCCTTTTTTTTTAAATCTGTGCAACACTGCTAAAAGTGAAAATATCCTGTCTCTGAGTGATGCAAGCTGGTCAATGCATTGTGCCTTTTTTATTAGAAAGTCCTAATCGGACTCCAAAGCCTTAAAATATCTAAAAATGTTGCAGGGAGAGTTTTAGTGAGCAATATAAGAAAATATCAAAATTTTCCAGGGTTGGCTTTTCTTCATTGGCTCACTGTTTATTTACATTTATTCTTAATTATTGAATTGATCTATTTTTTCCAACTCTTAGACTGAAGATTCACTGGTGGCTCCTACAGTTCCTTACCTTATTCACAGATTCTCAGAAGTTATCTTGACTGATGGTGCTTTGTTCTAGGCTGCTGAATGAAAAACTGACCACTTTTTCTCCTTCTGCTTCTGTCTTTTACTTCTCTCCAGCTGTGCATCATTTGCAGTTATCACTGCCTTTAACTTAATCCTTTCTCTCTGTTTCTTCTTGTCAATGAAGCTATCTCTGGTATGCACCCTTACCTTGACCTGTGATACTAAAAATCTGAGACTACATTAACTGGTGTTTCAGATAAGATTCAAAAGCCAGACAGTGTCATTTAAGGTAAAACAGAGCCTGCATTGGCAACTGCATCATCCTGTCTTTCTGTGATGTGACCTGGTCTCTGTTTGGATAGTTTTAGTAATCGAGACAGTAGCAGAAATACTGCTCAGTAAAGTTTATAATGTTGAGAGCAAAGTTAATTTATGAGGCAGAGGAACAATGTTTTCTGTAAGTTTTGTTGGCACACGATCACCCATTGACACTAACATGTCCAGAAATGTTGCTTACACATCTGCTTAAATGTATTAACTTATGTTCACAATGCACTGTCAAAATATTTTAAAGATCATCACGTAAAAGTCGGCATTCTTCAGTTCAAAGTTTTCAAATGAAAAACAACTGAGCTCCCAACAGGATGGTACTCATTTCAATAAGCTCATTCACAAGATTGCCAGCTGTGGTGAAATGTTTATTTAAGACTGTAACTGAAAATATGTTTTTTTTTTTTGGTGTTTCCAGGATATTACATAAGCTTTCCTAAGTTAGCCAACATTTAAGCAGCACATTAAAACTTTGGCTGGAATAAAATATGTTCAGGGCAAAAAAAAAAAAACAATAGGAGAGACTGGAGTAAAAGACTGGGTGGGGTTTCCAAAGCCGATTACGAAATTGGATCAGTATTGTGAGCAAAACGTCTTTAACAGATTGTTCTACAAAGACACCAAATGTTTGCTTTTTGGCATGCATGTCATGGTTAAACTGATGCTGCACTAACATACTTATGTAATTTAAAAGAAAGCTAATGAGCCATTCAGACCAATGTTTTATTTCATCCTCAAAGAAGCATGAGTGAAACCACATGCACTCTTCAGAACAGCACATGTGTGCAGGAAGGAATATCACAAGTCAGAACAGAGACAAATCCTAGCAAAAATCAAGCCAGAAAGCAGAAATGCAGTTTATCTTCTACGACTGATGAATGATTTTTGCAACATTTGTTTCTTATGATTTATGATTTGTTTAGGTTTTTTTATTTGTGTTTTATGAACTAGCATTCAGAATACATTTCAATGAAAACACCCCTGTCTACTGATGCTGGTGGTTTGATCAAATTCTGTATCAGTTTGATCACCTCTTCGTTTTTTCTGCAAACCAAACTTATGCAAAAAGTATAAAGTTTATCTTCTGAATTATGTTATAAACTGTTTTACTACTACATAGATTTTCACCCGACCAAATTAATTAGAATATGTAAAGTAAATCAGTTAAAATGTAAATAAATATAATTTTAAAAATAACAGATTAAAAAAAAAAGAAAACAAGGGAAGAGCGCATAGATTTTCTTTTAACGAGATGAAAGGTTGCAGCACCATCTAGTGGCAAATGTTAGAACACAAATTTTGCTTTTCAACTGGTTTGTTACCCTGTAATAAAATACACTGATCCATTCTAATGTTTTATTTTCACTGACTGTAAGACATGTAAACTATGCGTCTGCTTTCCTCAAGCACCTTAATAATAGAAGCAGAACGTCTTGCTTGGGGTTTGTGTGATAACTGTCCCTGCTGTTTGAATGTGACAGTCATCCTTCCATGTGGTCAGAGTTAAATCAGGGAGACTGCTGACAGCAGACATTATCGTTTAACCCTGGCTTACATCTCAGCATGCTGCCTCCTTTGGTCCACCTGCGCCCAGGCAAAGATAGAACATAGCACTAAGTATTTTCCCTTTGCTCTTTATTGTGTGCTGACTCTCCTCTGCACACAGGCCCTCGTGCTTCTTGTGTGGACCCGTCTGTCAACGCAGCAGTCCAGCCCTGCTCTCCTAAATGCCTGACTGACCCATTCATCTCCTGTGGGGACCGTAATGAGTTGACCCTCCCCGTTTGGACCGGCCTGACAGAGAGAGATTACTTTAAAGTCTGCATGGATTTTCTCACTCGCTCCTCCTCCTCATTCCTTCTCCCCTGAAAGTGGTTAAGTCAAGGTGCGCTAATGAGGAGCGATGGATAACGCACTCATCTTTTAATTACCACCCAGCATAGTTCTTTGGAGAAGGTCTGGGAACTCCCAGCAGATGTTGGTCACTCTGTTAGCCTTGCTTTTACCAGCTACAGTCTTTTGTTTTGCCTAATGTAGTTTGCAAATTCAATAAACAATATGGATGGATTGATGGGTAAAAAAAATATCACACAACACACTAACTACAGAGCATATTCTACAAAAATATCATAAAGTAGTAGACCATCTACATTTAGAAAATTAAAATAAAATACATGAACTGAAAATATTTTCTGCTCCGAAAAAGACGTTTTCAGGCATGACTTATACTTGCAATTGCAAAAAAACCATAAAGTTACAAAATAACGTTCCAATAAGACAAGGCTTGGATCGTTTGTCAAGGCTTTTACAAACATACTGTACCAGCTATCAAAACACAGTGGTGTGGGGATCATGCTACATGTTTGTACCAGTAATGGTGCTTTGCTCAAAGAGGATAAAATAATAAAAATATTAGTGCCATGACATAGTAATAGTCTCTACATGCTTCTTCTTTGTTTTTCACATCCCTATCAATTTTGACCTACTTTTCCTAGAAGAATAGTTTTATTTCAGGTTTCTATGTTTATGCTTATATGCTACAGCATTTCCAGCAGATTTAGACCTGGACTTTGATTAGGAAACTTCAAGGCCTAATCTTTTTCAGGTCATTCAGAAGTAGACTTGCTGATTTTCAACATACAAACATTTTCTTGTTGGTCACACCAGGCACAAAGCATCTTAACTTCAGTATATTATATGTATAGACACTGAATTATAACACTGAGCTTCTGAAAAGGCCTCGACGCTTCTAAAAAATTAGGATATGGATAGGAAATATCAGAATTGTTTGATATAATTTTCCATGATATCAAATAGTTCTGATGATCAGACTGTTCAAATGTCTGACTAGAATTGTGAAGAGCTTGCCCCAAATATTTTTTGGCCACAAAAAAATATTAGATTTTTCAAAAACTTACTAAGAAACCTAAATTGCAATTTTTTGGGGAGGAGATTGTGTATATTTCAGCTTGTATGAATGATTCTGTTTATGTCTTGATCAGAGAAAATCTGCAATAAAGGTTTTTAAACATTGAAGTTGTTCTTTGCATAATCAGTCATCACAAAAGCAAAAGACCAAATACATTATTAAAAGCCAAAAATGTATTAGATAAAGTCTGAGCGGCACATTCAGTCAGAGGAGCTTATGTTTTGTTTTGGTTAAATTGCTTAATAGCAATACCCTTTATCCTGCATATCGAGTGTAAAGCTGTAAAACATGACATTAATTTACAGCTTTAGGTTCCCAGGTTTCTTCACACTTTTTAGGTTTACATAAGGTGGGTGAACTTCTGGCACTCTGTAAGTGTGTTCCTTTATCATCCAGCTTACACTGTGGTCTGGCCACTTTTATCCAGCCTAATAAACATTGATTATTTCACATAATCAATGCACTCAATGACAATGATTCAGTGCGCTGCATAAATGTATTGACTGCAATCAGCTTTAAACTCCAATCCTCTTTTTCATGCATTTTCTGCATTTTATTATATCCCAATAAAATAATAATTATGGAACTTTGTGTATAGCTAGCAGACATATTCTATTAAATGAGGCAGAGATGATGTGAAATATATATTGACAATCTGTCTAGATTATATGAAAAAATTATTGGGTTTTTTTGCAAGAGTGATGACGCCTCCCCAAATCTACCACAGGGTGGCAGTGTTTAGCTGCAGTAGCCATTGAAGTAGCGTTTGCAGGTCTTGGTTGCTGTCTTATCGTTATTATTTTTCCTATGAAAAATATGTATTGTCTCTCTTTTGTGTATTACAAGGCAAACTGAAAATGTATATAAGTTCAATAAAAAATTTGACATTTTGTTTTCTAAAAATTATTTTCATAATATTTAATTTTTCAGTAGAGGGAATACAACACTTCACACTTGTTACAATATGCAATCACGTCCTCTCAGTAAGAAAGAAGAGGGCAATACCATGAACACATTCATCATTTGATGAGGGAAGAAAATCTGAAATCAGACCCCAAGAATCGTAACTATTAAATGCAAAGCAAAATTACAGAAAATCCCGACACTGAGGCATGTAACTTTTCTGCTTCTGGTTTTTGTGGCCATGCATGACCAGCTCATGTAATGAATGTTGATAAAGTAGAAAAGCCGGTTTAATCAGGACGGATCGCTGTGCAGAGGTGGAGAATGTCAGAGAAAGCAGGCACAGCTGCTTAGTGAGAAATCCAATATTGACTGTCGGGATAAATGTCCTGCATATTCTCTCATCTGTCCCAGGGGCCATGGTATTATGCCTCTCACGTTAGCACTCCCTAATTGGATTAAAAATGGCTTGTTATTGGGAGAAAAATGACTGAGAAAACTATCATGATTATTGCCTCTCAACAATGTTGGCTCCCGTAGCTGAAGAGGTGAAATAATTGCCTTTGCAGCAGAAAATGTCAGAATCAGATGATGCATCAACCCATAGTCTACAGCTGGGATGATTTGGACTGAAATCAACAACTAATTACATCTGATTTAAATCTAAGCTATTGCAGTTATGTATAGTAGGAACGGCCTCATGAAAGCTAAATATTTACGTATTTGGAGTAACAGATGCAATATATGAATGCAGTCATGAATGTGAGCGCATGTATAAACAGAAATGAAACTGACAAATAAATCAGACATCCACTGGGCTTTGGTTTGTGCACCACCAAGAGCATTCATTAACAGAAAACAAATGCTTGACGTCAGAGAGTTGACAGAGTCTCATTCATACTGACACTCTGGCTAAATTACACATAAGAGCTCTGATAACATCATCATTAAATATTGATTTTTTTTTTTTAAGACTGCGCAAAGCAGAAACAAATCCATGCATATGCAAGTATTTGGAGTAGACATGCTGGGGTGAGCGGCTACAAAGTGACTTCTGGAGAGGAAAAGATGGACAGAAGAGAGGAAGAGGAAGAAGTGGCAGAGGGGGGAATAAAAGTGAGGCAAGAGTTAAAGGATTGGGGGAGCAGAAAGAGATTTAAGGCTGAGGCTCAGAGCAGATGTTAGCATTGATGATGATGGATGTAGGTTGTTGAGATGCAGAGTTGTTATCATGAGAGGCACTCGTGGTCTTCTCTCTGCGCACTTTCCCCCAGATGTCACATTCTGGGTGTGTGTGTGTGTGTGTGTGTGTGTGTGTGTGTGTGTGTGTGTGTGTGTGTGTGTGTGTGTGTGTGTGTG
>CAEGAF010176325.1:0-29076 GCA_903067075.1 Micropoecilia bifurca | reverse complement strand
TCTCAGTGATCTGCCAACCACCATAGAAGAAGAGCTCAGTGTTTAGCATGGAGGCTAACGGTGGAGCTTAGCTACATGTTTGAAGTTGTTGTCCAACCAGAGCAACATATTAACAACTTAACCCTCATATAGTCGTCATGGTTGTTGTTTTTCTTCGTATCAGGACCAGAATAGTGAGATTAGTTGAGAATCAGTGACGTTCAGTTGGGATGAATGAAACCTGGACGTTCTGGTCCATTTGAATCGATACGTATCGATATGAGTCACATTCTAAAGAATCTGACCTGAGCTGTTCACACTGCCATGAAAAGACCAGATCCAGGTCACATTACGTCAGAAACATCTGGACTGGGTCACTTCAGGCTGCAGTCTGAACGCAGCCTATGACGTGTCGCCAGTGACACGTTTCGGTCTAGAAAGGGTTAAAGGGCTACATTTTTATAATATGCTGGATTTACAAAATAGGAAGCACGTCTTTAAGATGGAGTATTTACACCAAGCTAAGATTCAAGTAGTAAAGAATATACTTATAATATTAAGACTATTATGACTTCATGCTCGCATTTATTTTTTCTCAAGGCCATAAGATTTTAAAATTTTTGTTAGCTGTGTTAAATACCGACTGAATAAACAGAAATTTGTTTTCTACCATTATTACACTCAGACAACCCTCAAAATCAGCCGTTCTCATTATCATTACGTAACTTTCTCTGCCGTACTAATTGTCTGAGGTCATCAGGTTCTCGCCTTCGTAGCGAAGGAGAACTTTTTAAATCAATAACTTACGGAGCTTGTCAAGCTTTATTATTTGGAAACAGAACGGCGTAAAGCGCATTTTCCATCCCACACCGACTCCGTTTCTACTTTTCGCTTTGGGATCCCTCCGCCATTTTGTATCAACTGGCTCCGGTTCAGGTTGACCAGGGCGCCCTCTGCTGGATGGCGGCCAAACTACAGCCCCAAACAGATCTAATCAGTTGGAGATAATTTCATTCTAATAAGCCATTAGTCGATAGTAAGTATTAGGTGGATGGATTGTTTGCATCGCTGGTTGTAAAGATGGATGGATGAGAGAAGGAGGCCTTGTCCTCCAGCCTTGATCCAATCATCAAATGTCACTCAGACTCATCCTCACAGCTCTGCTTCTCCTCCCATCCATCATCAGCTCCGTCTCCCTACAACCTGAATATATCCATGCGTATCTTTCAGTATTTATCTCCCAGCTTCCCACTCAACCCTTTCTGACGCTCATCAACGTTTACATTTCATTATTTTTTTTGTCTCGCTTTTGTTTTTTCTTCCTCTCCTTTTTTTCCTCTTCCTTCCCTCACGCCGCCGGAGACGCAGGAGGAGGAAGCAGCCAAGGAGGAAGAGGAGGAGGAGGAGGGAGGGAGAGAAACCACGGCGAATGAGTGGCTGAGAGAATGAGCGAGTCATGTTTCTGTGTTCGGAGGGGAGGCTGGATTGGGTGAGAAACGGAGCAACGTGTCGGCGCCCAGATCTGCTCCATTCATGTGTTTCTGTGTTCGTACGTCTGCAGAGACGCAGGAGCCTCTTGACACCAGATCAGATCAGATTACTGAGGTAACGAACCAGAACGATCAGCTAATGGCTCGTTCTGTCTCAGTTAACTGGAACTCATTTCACATACCAGGGTCTTGTTTCACATTGGGCCTCGTTTAACTGTTTCTATCCAAATACGCAAAGCAAATCAGTCCATGAATAAATTAATGGGTAAAAAGTTGGAAAGACGTTAAAAACCAGGAGCAAAAAGTCAGAAAGCAGCTGAAATATGTCAGAAATCAGAAAGGATTCCAGCCGTCCAATCGATTCTTCATGAGTCGTGTGTTTTTACTCCTTTACCACCCAGAAACAATCGGATCAGTTTCACCTCCAGATGAATCGACAGTTTCTGACGTCACGTCGCATTTTATCCGACTTTTCTGTCGATGATGCAGGGCTGGACGGTAGATCAATAAAAGTATATATTGCTATAGACACCGATTAATATCAATAGATATCAGTCGATAGTCTGAGAGAATATTCAATATAACAAAAACAAAATATTGATAGACAATTATTGATTAGTTTTTTGATTAAATATCTGAAATACTGAGAGCCCTACTGGATGTTTGCTAACCTCAGATTAGACTGATTGATTGATTGATTGATCGGTTCTCTCTGGTGACTCGTTCCTGACGTTTCTCTGCAGCAACACGTATGAAATCTTCACATTCATGTCAAACTAGTTTGAGTTTCTTCATCATCATCACCGTCAGCTCAGCCGTTGCAGCTCAGACCGAACCCAGTGATTCTGTCCTGTCGCCGTGGAAACCACCTCACTGTAACAAACCTGCTGTCTGTTTTGTTTTTGTTTTGCAGCTTTTCCAGATCCACGGGTCCCGCATGTAGGAGCCCCCCCACCCCCCTCCCTAAGCCCCGCCCCCTCCGAGGGCCGATCTCAGAACCCGGATCATCGAGACGCAGAGCGATTCTGCTCAGCTGTAGCATCGAACGCTCATCCGGTCATTTCACACACAAACAACAGAGCTTAGTAAGTCGCAACCAAAGATCCACAGCCGGCCGGAGGTCAGAGGTCGGCTCTGACCCGCGGCTCTGACCCGCTGTGCAGCTGCTGACAGGCGGCGTCTGGACCCTGACACGGCTGTCAGTTCTCCGGCCTTCATCCCCCCCGGCGACGGAGGCAGGAAACTTCCTGTTTCTACTCAGACGGCAGATAGGAAAGTCAACAAACCCGTTCAGTTTATCCGCTTCGTTTCGTCTGTAATAAAGAATCAATCTGAGAAGATGGGAGACGAGACGAGTCGATCAGGCTGCGATTCCATCAGCTATAAAAATACGCAAATTGAAATTATGGAAATAAATTTGTGTAACGGAAACGGATTTTTAAAAAAAAACATGTTTTGGATAGAAACTTTTAACATCATACGAGTCACATGATCAACAACTAGATGTTACTACTGCCGGAAACATAAAGAAGACGACAGGAAGTGGCTGGAGGATGATGGAGCTGCAGGTTTTAGTTTCATTTTTTATTTAATGGAAACAAAGTAATTGATTCTTTTTTACACTAGTGGAGTTTTAACTGTGTTTCCATCAATCATAAACTTGCACAAATTTAAATTATGAAATTTATGAACCCTCGACAATTTAGAAAAAAAAAATTGCATTTTTTTAATTAAAAGTTTTTGCAGTATAATGAGTTTTAAAACTGTATCAAAATTTATGTATTTCATAAATCTGTATTGGAAATGTTTTGTTCTGATTACCAACAACGGGATATTACTACTGACAGAAACCATAAAGAAGACAACAGGAAGTAGTTCTAGGATGATGATGCATCAAGATTTTAACAAAACTATTCATGTGTGATTTAAATTGAATTTCTTATTTAATAGAAAGTTGTTTTTTCTTTTACATTAGCAGAATATCAACAAAATTTTGTGCACATTTGTAATGGAGAAGAGTTAAGTCATTGAAAAGATCCATAATTCTGTTTTCTTCGTCGTTTCTGCCAGTAGTAACATCCGGCTGTTGATCATGTGACTCATGTGATGTGAAAAAAAAGTTTTTCCTTACAGTTTTGCAAAATTAGCCAATTTAAATGAAACTTACAGAAAACTTTGTTCTTTCTTAATTGGCGTGTTTCCATTAAGTAAATTTATTTTCACATATTAAATTGCACAATCATATGGTGAATGGAAATGGCAGAATAAGACGGCAGAGTCTCTGATTGGCTGATAGATGATGATCTATAATAAATATGTCTCCTCCAGGTGTTTACAGCCAAGCTTTTCAATGAACAACTTATTCATCTGTGACTTTAATTTCTTCTTTAATAGAAACACAACAATTGTGAAACTGTGTTTTTTGACATTATTGTAATGTCAAAAAAGGTTTTGCGCACATTTGTCATGAAAATGGAAACTCAGGCTTCCTTCTGTTCTGCCTCCATCTTTAGCTTCTTATTTGATAAATAAGAAAATATTTTAAAAGTTTTTTGTTTACTTGAAGTTGCGTTAAAGTCCAAATCATAGTGATGAGTCCAAATGAGCAGCGATCAGCCTGACTGTCTTCCTCAGTTCATGTAGTGACAAGTAAAAACCCAGCATATTGGGGACGTTGGTACAGAAAAAGTTGAGTAAATTTCGGCTTAGAAAAAGGATTAATCTCAGAAATAACTTCAAAATTTCTGAGATTTTTCTAGCAAATTTAATATTTTAAACCCAGAAATTCTTGGGGGGATTTTCTCTTAAAAATTCTGAGGTTAATTAAAATGTTTTTAGGATTTTTAAACAGATTACCTTTTTTTTAATTGAAAATTTCTGATATTCTTTTTGCAGAAGTTAACTTGTCTTTTTCTGTCTCATGGTCCAAATACGCTGCTGTATGTTTATGGTTGAATCCTGAACTACAACAAAAAGCTCAATATGTAAATATGATTAAAAAGACGCTTTTAACAGCGTTTTTAATCCACAGGAAGTTCTGTCCTGTTGGAATCAAGATGGCGGACGCTGTGAAAAGCCCGGAGGCAGATTTTATGCCACCGATTAAAATCCCGTTAGAGACAATCGAGATTTAAAACCGGCTCTGTTGGTAAATCAGTTCAGAGCTGCAGAAAACCAGTAAATGTTAGAATAGTTGAACTTTGAGTAGATAAAATCGTCTGGTCATTTTTTATCGTATCGGTCCGATGAGTGAAACTGGGCCGATATTTATCGGGTCATGTGGCGCTGATGCAGCAGAGGATTATCTATTGGCAAATATCAGGAATATTTATATCGGCCCAGGTTTTCCAGTCGGTGCGTCTGTAGTGGTTTGTTTCAAACGGAGCGGCGGCCATCTTTGTTTCTATTAACTCAGATCATCCAGTGCCTTGAGTTAAAGCAGGAAGCCGACCCAACACGTCTGTCAGGGTTTGTTGCTTCTCTACATTATTCTGATGAGATGTGGACAGGACACCATATTGTTTTGGTTTATTTTGAATGTTTTGTTTTTATTTTTGTGTGTGGTTGAGGTTTTTATGATTATTTTCTATTTGAAACGATGACCGTCAGGTTTTCTGATTAGTTTACATGAATGTTCTTCCTTCCGGATTGAGTCGGTGCATCTCAATAAGCCAATAATCTACTGAAACATTCAGGAAGTCAAACTCATGGATCTGTTGCACACAGTTACACTGATAATTCATTTAAATTGGAATATTACCGTAATTTCCAGACTACTATACTTTCTTTCACACGCCGATGCGGCGTGTGAAAAACCTAATTTAAATTTAATTTTAATAGACGGTAAACTTAATTTAAAAAACTTAATTTCTGCTCTCTTATGGCAAACATTATTATTTAGCTGTTTAAATAATAATGTTTAAGCATTTAAACATTTTCAGTCACATTTAATGCACAGAAAATCGTCAGTCGCTAAATAAAAGTAAACTGACTTTTTGTTTAGGATGTTTGTGCGGATTTAATACAGTAAGTTTACATACAAAAGACTATTTTTAGTTATTTTATTCCACAATTTTATTAGTAATAAAGAACAAAAATACAAAAAGTGAAGAAATATTAAAAACTCAAAGGAAAACCTCGAGTTAAGCACAATGCTCATATTAAAGAATGAACCATTTGAGATTATTTAATCTTATTTCCTTTTCAAACTTAAGTGTGTTCAGGAGTCCGGAAATTACGGAAAACCAAACCAGGTAAAAATATAACAGAAATGTTCTGTTAGTCCTTTTATGTTTAGCAGGCTGTCCAAAATCCTGGAAGGTTGAGTGGACGAAAAACATTTTTGGCAGAAATCTAAACCACTTTTTATTAAAAATATTCTGATTTGAGCCAAAATCAACAGTTTTATTTGTAACAAATTTAAATAAGTTTGTATTTTTGAATGAAGTTATGAAACGTTTACTGAGATGTTGCTGTGATGCCCTTCATGCTCGGCATCATTCCTGTTTCTGTATTTCACCGTTTTCATGCAGCTTCTGATGCAAAAAGCGCCACCTAGTGTTGCACTTGGAATATTCTGGTGAAAATCCAGGAACACGAGGCTGAAACGTTTGGACTGTGTTTCATCAGAGCAGTGACATATTTTCTAAACCAATGTGACACGTGAAATGTACCGATGAATCTGTACAGGCTGTTTTAACTTCATCAGAACAACTTTTCATCTTCCAACAGGAAGTTACTTCTGTTTTTATTATTATTTACTGTTGACTGTCTCTGTTGTCTACAAAAATAAAACATTTCTTTGGATTGAGATGCTTTTTCAAATAGTTTCCTCCTAAAGGCTAAATGAGCCGATCAGGTACAGGAGAGAGCGGCTGGAGTTTGGCCTCAATAGGAGGGAAATATTTAACATCTTATCATAAAACAAAACATCTGAGGAGAAATATTAACCTCTAAGGGTTCAAACATTTCACAAAGTTCGTCCGCCATCTTTGTTCCTCCGTCTGAGCTGGAGGAGACGCGGTTCGTCTACAGGAAGGTGCTGAGCGTGTTTTCCACGGTGGCCAGCTGCAGATATTCAAGATGGCCGCCTTCTGACTCCACGCCCGACTCTTCGTCCTCCTCCTCTTCCTCGCCGGTTCGCAGCTTCCTCCGCCGCACCGAGCCTCGTCTTCGCCGCTCCAGACACGTCAGGATCATGTTGGCCAGATCCTGCTGCAGACGCTGGACGTTCTCTCTGCCAAGGCACACAGCCGTAAGTTTGACCTTTGACCCTGAATACTCCTAAAGCATGTTTTTGATTCTGTTTTTCCATGAGTGATCAAAAATTACTGATATTAGAAGATTGATTTCAAGCAAAAGGATTGCGAATTGGCTTTTCAATCATTCTTTAGCATCGTTCATTAGCGATTAGCATCTTCTAATCAGTTTGATCGGCAATACCGATTTTTCAGTGTAAAACAGGAAGAGGCTAACAGCTAGCATGCATGTCGTTTTGCTCACGTTGTTGGTGGAGTGGGAAGGTCGTAATCTTCCCCCGTTTCTCCCGTCAGCCAGTAAGTCGTTTCCATTCCTTTACCCTGAATAACAAAATAACAAAAAAACTTAAGGAAAATCGGCAGGAACCGGAATCTCCCGGTTTTCCTGCGTGTTTTTCCGGCGGCCATGTTGACCTTCAGGTACGTTTCTCCTCGGGTCTCGTACTGGAACTTGCAGTCTGTGCGCTGCAGGATGTGGATGGTGGGTTCGCTGACATGGATCCGCAGCGCTGGGGGGCGACACACATCGGGTGAATGAAGCTAACAGGCTAACAGGAAGCGTCAGTCTGAACTTCCTGTGAGTGTTTACTGCTCACGTTGACCTGAAGACTCCATCCGCGACGCCGTGTTGACCGTGTCGCCAAACAGACAATACCTGGGCATCTTCATCCCCACGACGCCGGCGGCACACGGACCTGCACACACACACACACACACACACACACACACACACACACACACACAGATCTGGGTTCAACTACAGCAGGATGATGGAGCCAAGTTTAAATAAAAAGTTAACTAACAAAAAATGTATTTTTCACTTTAAAAATTATTTCCATTTCAAAAAATTTTCGGTTTGTTTTTTTTAGTGTAGATATTTTTTCAGTTTTACAGTTTCAAATTGATTTTTAGTTAAATTATAATTTTTTTGCTTAATCATTCTTTTTCAATTTGAAATCTATTTTTCAGTTAAAAATTTATTTTCTACGAAAAATTTATGTTTTTCTTTCTACTTTAGAAAATATAGACATTTTAATTTAGTTTCAGTGAAAAAATTATTTATTGCATCACATGTTTTTCTTTCTACTTTAGAAAGTATAAAAATTTAATTTAGTTTCAGTGAAAATTTATTTATTGCTTCATATGTTTTTCTTTCTACTTTAAAAAATATTGTAAAAATTTTAATTTAGTTTCGGTGAAAAATTATTTATTGCTTCATATGTTTTTCTTTCTACTTTAGAAAGTAAAAACATTTTAATTTAGTTTCAGTGAAAAATTAATTATTGCTTCATATGTTTTTCTTTCTACTTTAGAAAGTAAAAACATTTTAATTTAGTTTCAGTGAAAAATTATTGCATCACATGTTTTTCTTTCTACTTTAGAAAGTATAAAAAATTAATTTACTTTCAGTGAAAAATTAATTATTGCTTCATATGTTTTTCTTTCTACTTTAAAAAATATTGTAAAAATGTTAATTTAGTTTTAGAATAATTTTTCAGTTTCAAATACAGATTTTGAACAAACTTTCTGGCACCAGTGTAGCTCCGTAGAGTCTCCGGCCTTCCAGAGCTCTTGGATGCTTTCCTACTCCAACATGGCTGAATGAAATGGGCTGATCGGGTTTGTTTCCCTCAGGTGAGTTTCAGGTGGGTTTGGTGTAACAGCGTCCGGCCGGCGGCCATCGAGGTTCGCGGCGGCGGCGTCTACCTGAGTGAACGCCGATGCGGATCCACACCGGGATGCCGGGCAGGTGGCGCAGCTGGAAGGTCCCCATGAAGGACAGGATGTCCAGCGCCATGCGGCTGATGTCCACCGCGTGTCGGTTCCCGTTCCGCCGCGGCAGCCCAGAGGCGACCATGTAGGCGTCGCCGATCGTCTCCACCTAATGGAACATGAAGAGGAGCTGAAACATTTACCAGATACAGTGTCTACATTGGTCCTGTTAAGAAAATATATTTAAAATAAGCTAGTTTTAAAATGTAACATGACTTGATTGAAATAGCCCAATTATAGTTTTAAAAATTATAACTTATTCTGGCCTTTTGACCTTTATTTTACCTGTAGTTAAGGCAGACTAAGATCTAAGACCAAGATCTAAGTCATTTGCCCTTTGTCTGTTTGGGAGACAATCATTAGGAAGTTCAGCTTTTCACACTTATGTGTGAGAGCCATAAACCAGCAGGAGATCAGGAGAAGCTCTGCTTAGACAATAGGGACAAATGGCTTTAGAGAAAGAGTCAGAGACAGGTCCTGGTTGGATGAGCAAAGATACGCCTTATTTGAATAAATTAAAGAAAAGAAGATAAAACTGTCCACACAGAGTAACAAATCAGATTTTGCTCTTTGCAACTTCTCCGAGGACCTTCTTGCTATCTGTCATTTCCATCTTTTGTCTTTTTCCTTTTCTCAGGTAAATTCATGTGTTGTTTGTGCTCTGAGGCTCTGATGAGCTTTTCTGGTGATGTTTGCATCTGTCTTGAATAAATGCTGATTATTGTGACGCTGTTGTCTCTGCCTGATCTCAGTCTTTGCACAAAGCATTTTTCTGAACCCGGGATTAGAGAGGATATAACGAGTCAAAGGTTTTTAAAATTTTAGAATTGTCCTCTCTTAATAGTCCTTAATAGTTCTATCTTTATGTTTCTGTGCAAATTTAATGTCGATCTGTTCAATTCTGCACCTGAGCCTGTCTCAGTGCTGCCCCCTTTGGGTTGAGCAGTGGTACTGCAGGGGGATTTTCCTATTGGTTGTTTAGCGGTTTTGTCCCTGGTACCTTGTAGACGTCGTGGTGGTCCAGGATGCTGTCGAAGCCCTTGTAGATGTCGTTGAGCATGTCCACCACCTCCATGGGCGTACTGTACTGGCACAGCGTGGTGAAGCCCACGATGTCGCTGAAGTAGATGGTGACCTCGTCGTACAGCTCCGGCTCCACCACGCCGCTCTCCTTCAGGCTCCTCACCACCGGCCTGCAGGGCACAAACAGACAAACCAGCAGCTAGCAGCAACTAGCAACAGCTAGCAGCGGCTAGCAGCAGCTAGCTATGCCACTTCTGCTTCTATACACTGATGGGATGCAGTATGGCAAACTGTTTTAACATTAAATCCACTTTGTCTGACTATCTGCAATTTACCATAACGTAATTTACTTTTTTTTATTACTCAATTGTGATTTTTTCTTCAGTTTCAAATCTTTAAAATTTCTTTTTCAGCTGAAAAATGTTCAGTTAAATTTTTACAGTTTAAAAATTATTTTTCAGCTTTAATTTTTTGTTGCATATTTTTAAATTCAGTTTCATATCTTTTTCTACAAAAAGGGACAAGGGTGTAAGAAAATGGATGGATGGATGGATGGATGGATGACAGATAATGGATAATGGATGGATGGATGATGGATAATGGATGGATGATGGATAATGGATGGATGGATGTCCCGACCCCACTAAGGAGCAAGGGTGCAAGAAAATGGATGGATGGATGGATGGATGATGGATGAATAATGGATGGATGGATGGATGGATGATGGATAATGGATGGATGGATGGATGGATGACAGATAATGGATGGATGGATGATGGATAATAGATGGATGGATGGATGGATGATGGATAATGGATGGATGATGGATAATGGATGGATGGATGACGGATAATGGATGGATGGATGGATGATGGATAATGGATGGATGGATGACGGATAATGGATAATGGATGGATGGATGGATGGATGGATGATGGATTATGGATGGATGGATGGATAATGGATGGATGGATAGATGGATGGATGGATGGATAATGNGATGATGGATGGATGGATGGATGACAGATAATGGATGGATGGATGGATGGATGATGGATAATGGATGGATGATGGATAATGGATAATGGATGGATGGATGATGGATAATGGATGGATGGATGGATGATGGATGGATGGATGGATGACAGATAATGGATGGATGGATGGATGGATGATGGATAATGGATGGATGATGGATGGATGGATGGATGGATAATGGATGGATGGATGGATGATGGATAATGGATGGATGATGGATGGATGGATGACGGATAATGGATAATGGATGGATGGATGGATGGATAATGGATAATGGATGGATGGATGGATGATGGATAATGGATGGATGGATGTCCCGACCCCACTAAGGGACAAGGGTGCAAGAAAATGGATGGATGGATGGATGGATGATGGATGGATGGATGTAAATCTTTTTTTCTGTTTCAAAAGTACTTTTTGGTGTCAGTTTCTTTTTGTTTTTGTTTTTTCCATTCAGAATTATTTTTTCAGTGGGACAAAAGAAACCAGAGGTGAAACTTTCTGTCCCCTCTGTAGCTCCGTACCCAGGAAGCAGCATGAAGTTGAGGAAGTCGGCTCTGTCCCGCTCCGCCTTGTACAGCGACGTTCTCTCCTCCACCAGGTGCTCCAGGTTCCTGGAGTAGTTCTGCAGCCGCCGGATCATGTTGTCCATGTAGCTCTCGTTGTCCTGGTTGTGGATTTTACTGATGGAGGAAACGAGTTTTAATGAAGCCGCGCAGGAGGAGGAGGTGCGCTGGTAACCATGGTTACCTGATGTTCTTCCCCAGGCAGTTCTCCACTTTCTTAAAGTCGGGTCTTTTCTCCGGATCTTCATCCCAGCAGCTTTTTATCATCATGTAAACCTGAAGGACGCAGAAGACGTGAAAAATCAATCACAGAGCAAAAGATTTACAAAAATGTAAATAATTAGTGTCAAAAATTAAAAGATAAAAAATGGGGATTCATCTTCCAGTCATATTTTTACTATGTTATTTATTCATTTATAAATGTCAGTTTAAAACTAAATAATTAGCAAGCTAAATATTTATCTCCAAACGAAACATTTGGCCATTTAGTTAACGCACATATTCACTTGGCCAAAGCGTAAATGGACAATCAAAATAAAAGCTGGATGTTCCTTTAATACTGAGAGTTTCTGGTAAAATACTGGAGAAGAAAAGAGGAAAATAAATAAATGATGATGAAGAGACGCGAAAGCAGCAAATGAATTATCATATTAGCTAAATATTCAGCTTCAAACCATTCAGCTTGTTAACTACATATTTAGTGTGAAGATATTTGGTCAGTCACTAAATATTTACTTTGACGTTAATCTTTAGCTTGCTTACCTTTGCTTACCTTTGGTTACCTTGGTTACCTTTGCTAAATATTTATTTAAAATATTTAAGTATATAGACTAAATTAAATATTTAGTCTCATGCTAAATATTTAATTGTTTAACTTAATATCTGACTTTCTAACTAATTATTCACTTTGACGCTATACATTTAGCTCGCTAACTTAATCATTTGAAACTTTTACATTTGTGGAATAACACGGTAAAATATGACTTTAAAAGTTAACTCCCCATTTTAAAGTTTTTGTCTTATTTGGGCTAAATAACCAGATTTTAATTTCTGACTGCATCGTTACGAACGGCGCTGACCTCTAGTTCTTTCTCTGAAGCCATCTCAACGTTGAGGTCGGGTCTGAAGTAGGACGTCATCACCTTGTACAGCTTCTCTGTAAGAAACGCCTCAGTTCAGCTCCAACAGCACCATCATCAGCTCAGATCCTGGAGGAAAGTTTCCACACCTGAGCGGTCGAAGCAGGACTTGGAGTAGAAGGTGCTGCGCCGCAGAACGATCTCCTGGGAGATGATGGCGAAGCTGTAAACGTCGCCTTTCTGCGACGTTCCCTGGTTCCTCAGGTGCTCCGGAGCCGTCCAGAGGTCTATGACAGCGGCACAAACGAAAATTATTGCTGCACAAACGTATGACACCAATTTAATTTATTTGAAGAGGGAGAGGCCAAGGTGGGACACTGTGGTTACATTTGAGGCCTGTGGGGGCGCTGTAGTTCATTTGTAGCCTCTGGGGGCGCTGTGGTTCATTTGTGGCCTCTGGGGGCGCTGTAGTTCATTTGTGGCATGTAGGGGCGCTGTGGTTACTTTCGTGGCCTGTGGAGGCGCTGTGGTTACATTTGAGGCCTGTGGGGGCGCTGTAGTTACCTTTGTAGCCTCTGGGGGCGCTGTGGTTATATTTGTGGCCTCTGGGGGCGCTGTAGTTCATTTGTGGCATGTAGGGGCGCTGTGGTTACATTTGTGGCCTGTGGGGGCGCTGTGGTTATATTTGTGGCCTCTGGGGGCGCTGTAGTTCATTTGTGGCCTGTAGGGGGCTGTTATATTTGAGGCCTGTGGGGGCGCTGTGGTTATATTTGCGACCTGTAGGGGTGCTGTAGTTACATCTGTAGCCTCTGGGAGCGCTGTGGTTACCTTTGAGTCCTGTGGGGGGCTGTTGTTACATCTGTGGCCTGTAGGGGCGCTGTAGTTCATTTGTGGCCTGTGGGGGCTGTTGTTACATTTGTGGCCTGTGGGGGCGCTGTGTTTACATTTGTGGCCTGTGGAGGCGCTGTTGTTACATCTGTGGCCTGTAGGGGCGCTGTAGTTCATTTGTGGCCTGTGGGGGGCTGTGGTTACATTTGTGGCCTGTGGAGGCGCTGTGTTTACTTTTGGGGCCTATGGGGGGCTGTTGTTACATTTACGTCCTGTGGGGGCGCTGTGGTTACCTTTGCTGCTGCTGAGGAAGGCGTTGCAGCCGAAGTCTGTGATCTTCACCACCATGCGGTTGTCCACCACGCAGTTGGTGGACTTGAGGCGTCCGTGGACCTGGATGTTGCTGGAGTGGAGGTAAGACATGCCCTGCAGGGACGCAGCAACACGCAGACGCTGATCAATACAGGCTGTACGGAGCAACACTGGGGCCATAAAGTTTGTTAGAAACATTTTAAATACATCAATTTGACAGTGAAAAATAACTAACTTATTTCAGACTGAAGGATTTTTTTGTCCAGACATGTCCATGTTTTTTTTTAACAGTTGAAATGAAATTTTCCTATTGTAATAGCTTTTTATTTTTATTTTTATGAGAAAAAGCATTTTGTTTTCAGTTTCAAATCTTTTTTTAGGTCAAAAATTATTTTCAGTTTAAAAAATATTTTTAGCTAAAAAGCTGTTTTTCTGTTTTAAATCTTATTCATAGTTAAGTTTTTTTTAACAAACTTTATGATTGTAATTTAGCTCCATACAGCCAGATGGTGCTGCAGCTTCTAAATAAATACATTCAATAATCTGTGAAATTTAATTTAACCCTCACGTGATTTAAAACGTATCATTAAAAGTTAAATTTAAACACTGACTAAAGTTATTGATGATTTTATGACAAATTTGAATATTTTACATATTGGGCTTATCAGCTGTGTGGACTTTTACTTTGAAAGGTACCCTAAAACAGGTACTTTTAGGGGTTTTGTCCACAGAAATCCCAGTAATATACGAGACGTTGTATAATCCCAAAGTACTGAAAAGTCTAAGTGGTGTGAATACTTTCGTAGCTCGGGGCTTTAGCCCAGCTGCTGTTATTGATTAAACCTTTCGTTTACGAGCCTCATGCTCTGCGTCACATGAAACGGTTGCCGTCCCGCCGGTTGAGCAATCTGTGAGGTTTCACCTTGGCGATGTCGTACATGACGGAGATCTTGAACTCCCAGTCCATGAACGTGTCCTCTGGATACGACACTTTGTCGTTCAGCACGTACTGTTGGGGAAACTCCAGTCATTTCTGCCTGTTTTCTGTGGAAACGTGAGCTGGTTACGGCCAACGTACCCGCAGTGACCCCCGCTCTCCGTACTCAAACACGCCGAACACGCCCTCGTCAAACCGCACCGTGCCATAAAACTTCGTGAGGTTGTAATAGTCGATGTGCAGAAGCTGCCAGGAAAAAGGAAAGAATCCACAGCGCAGGTGAACTTTGGCAAATATTAACAGAGGCCATAAAAATCTGAGACAAGGGGCAAATAATAGAAGACAGTCGAGGATCTACAGAGCTACATTGGGGCCATAGTTTGTTTCAAAACAAGAGGCAAATATTAACAGAGGCCATAAAAATCAGAAACAAGAGGCAAATAATAGAAGACAGTCCAGGATCTACAGAGCTACATTGGGGCCATAGTTTGTTTCAAAACAAGCAGAAAAAAACAAAAATAATTACCAAAAAATAATTTTAAACAAAAATAATTCAATACTACATTTAGATTCATGTTTTTTTTTTGTTGTTTTTTTTTTTTACTTTTTTCAATTTTTTGTTTCAGGTTCATTTTTTTTAAATTTCACATTTTGTGCTGTTTCAAAGATCTTTTGTTTCAAATATTTTATTAATGTTTAAAGTTTTTCAGTTTCAAATCCTTAAAGTTTAACAAAGCTGAGTTTCATTTTTTTTCCCAGTTTAAAAATTATTTTTCAGATTCAAATTTTTCTTAGTTTAGTTTTTTTTCGATTACACAAAAAATATTTTGTATTATATCCTTTCTCCTATTTAATTTTTTTGTTTCATTTTTCCAGTTTCAAGCAAACATTTTGGAACAAACTTTATGGCCCCAGCGTAGCTCCGTACAAGCCCAGCTCTGTCTTCATCTCACCGCATTCAGATCCCTTGTCTGCTCTTTGTTGAAGTTTCCATCACAGTTCTTCAGCTCCTTCAGAATCACAATCTGAGCAGAACCAGAACCAGAACAGAACCGTTATTTATCCGCTTGTTTCTGTTCAGAGGAAAAGATTTGGACATTAAAATCAGCTGCAGGTTTTCCGTCCAACTACCTTTTTGTCGTAAAGCGCTCGGCGGACCTTGAACTTCTTCTTCCTTTCTTCTTCTATCTAAAGAAATAAGATTATTTTGAAAACTGAAAAAACTTTAGGATTTATCTACAGCTCTCCAAGCTTTCTGCCCCCTCTGGTGAATAAGTGGAACTGCAAAAATGTCTAGAAACATCCAACATTTAATTGGCAAAAATTCATCCAGACATGAAAACGTTCAGCTAATAAATATTTGCTTTAAAAATATACACTTTGTATCAATTTGTACAGAATATATGCAAACAAACTGTTTTTATTAGCTTTGCTCTCTTGGTTGATCAGTGTGAACTCAGGTTTAAAGCAAAAAGTTGTTCCATAAATTAAATAAATGTGGCTTTGAAGATTTTAGCTCCTTTCTAATACATTTTTTACCAAAATACTAATAAACATGGAGGTTGTTGCAAAATAAGATAAAAAAAAGTTTTTTATGCAGAACTCAAAGTAAACAACAACAAGAACTAACTCCTACTCAGGCTCCTACTCAGAGAGCCTAGATGGAGCAGTGCTGACCATATGTTTGTACATAATGATGTTCCCACATGTGCAGCTGAGCTCAGGAATCTCATGTATAGATGTATGTGTAGATTTTCTGTGTCATGCAATAATATAATTGCAATTTTAGTAAATCCTGTTTTTAGTACAGTGAGATTTTTCTCAAGATTGTGGAAACATTGGTGTCATCATTTATTTGTGACTCATTGAATGTCATGTTTTTTTATTTATTTTTTATTATATTTTTATTTTATTATTTTTCTCTTATTTTGTTTTTACCTTTTTTATTATGGACCTTTTTGGTCTTGAATAAAGATTGATTGATTATTAAAGTCGCAGCAGCTGGATGTGATTCTCTGCTGGTCTCTCACCTGCAGGGAGATGATGTTGTGTTCGCTGTCCTCCAGCAGAGAGATGAGGTCAGAGTTGATGTGTGACCAGCGTTTCCTGAGGAGCCGGTCCTTCCTGTTCTGTCTGAAAACATCATCATCATCATCATCATCATCAAAACCTGCCATTTTGTTCTCATTCTGGCTTTTACATCACGTTTTATCATCACAGTAAAAGGACAAACAGCCTCTGCTTTCATGTGATCCTCTGTGTCTCTGCACAACGACTCACCTGTAGAAGATAAATGCAATGGTTGCCACGACGACCACTGTGACAGCCAGGACGCCCACAATGATGTCTTGGATGGGAGGACCAGTGGACAGATCTAGTAAAGTTTATTTACACAGAACATTTCAGAGGAAAGGCAGCAAAACATGATGAAAACATCACACAATAAACATGGAATCTGATCAAATATCATCAAAAACAAAAATTAAACTAAACAATAAATTAAACACATCAAATGTGTTGATCAATGTTCCAGGTATTATGAGTTTTAAGCTTTAAGTGTTTCAGATGTTTTCTGGAAGTTTATTATTATTATTGTTATATTCACTTTGTAATGTCTTTATCTGTCTCTGAAGGTTCAGCTGTAGATATTTAACAGATATTATTGAACACAGTCAAACAATAACATCAATCAGTTCAGAGTTTCTACTTGAAGCAGAAAAAATCTGGATTAATTATAAACTAATTTGGCCTCATTTCCAAATGTCCTCTTGGTTTCTTGACATCATGGAATCATTTTTATTGGTTCTACTTTCATTTCTCTGTTTTCACTGTTTAACTTCTTAAAGGTTAAAAAAACATCAAACAAAACCAAATCAGCTGAAAAGGTTCATGGTTCAGGTGTCAAAACCATCAAATGGAATCCAGATAACATAACCTGTTCAAAATGCCTTATCAGCTGAAGACGTGTCTGTAATCTTGCAACACTAAAATCTCTGAAGCTGGAACTTTTCCCGTTTCATCAGAGACAATAAATATTTGCTAAATTTATCTTCTTATCAGTTCAGGGTCTCATAATAACATCTCCGGTTTCCACTTCATGAGTTTGTATCACCAAACAGCTGCTGTGAGTTTGATCATGTGCAGGTGAGCGAGTGGTTAATGATTACAGCTCCTGTGTGTGTGTGTGTGTGTGTGTGTGTGTGTGTGTGTGTGTGTGTAGGTGTGTGTGTAGGTGTGTGTGTGTGTGTGTGTGTGTGTGTGTGTGTGTGTGTGTGTGTGTGTGTGTGTGTGTGTGTGTGTTTTCAGGTTTACCATCCTGTGGCTCGTAGTCTGGAAGCTTCATCCCCCAGATGAAGGCCGGAGATTCATCCTCCATCTTTGTTTTGGTGTTTTCAGTGTCAAAGGTGAATAAACATTTATACTGAGGACGAGACAACAGAACCAACATGAACTGTTTACATATCAGCAAAATGTCCAATTGGTTTCAACTAGACATGTTATTGATTAATGAGTTTATCTAAAGTCGATTGATCTAATCAATCGACTGTTTAATTAAGGGACCATTTTCTTTACTGTCAGCTGTTAAATACTGACTGAATAAACAGATAATTGTGGTTTCTCACATTATTAAACTCAGACATAATAATTATAACAGGAACATGTTAGATAAAAGATAATATTCGAAAGTCATTCGGTCAGTGAGGACGAGCGCAGAAGTTGATGCATCTCGACTGAATGAAGCTCCATTAAACTGAAACTTCAGGAGTTTGTGGAGTTTTTATATTTAAAAACAGAACCGCAAAAAATACACTTTTCCTCCCACATCGACCGTTTTTCTGTCCCGCTGTTCTGGAACAACGCCGCCATCTTTAATTCTACCTGTAAACCTGCTGCGCTCAGAATGAGCAGCAGCGCCTTCTGCTGGTTGGCGGCCAAACTACAACACGTAAAGACGGTCAGTGCGGCCGTTATTGATCGACTGGAACTAATTTTAATCTAATTAACCATTAATCGACGGTTAATCATAAGACAATTAATAGTTTGCTTAGTTCTGATGCTTCAGTGACACGTTTGGGTGTTTTGTTTTCAAGGGTGGAGCGATATGAGAAATAATTTAAATGGACTATTTAAATTATTTGGAAAAATAAAAACCTGGTTCAGATTCAAAGAGAATTTTCACCCATCAGTACAGGGTCAATATTCTACATTTAGTCTTCAATTAGGGATGAAATGATTAATCATATTAATAGAATCAGAGCAGCAATTAACCCAAAAATGTATAAAATTATACACATTTAATATTCACGCTTCTCTAACTATAAATCTGTCAGTATTTAAGTTTCATCTGCTCAAATTCTGGAAAAATCTCCAAGTAATCACTTTTTGCTATCTAATTAATTGATTCATCTATAAATAATCCCCAGATCAGCCTTGAGCTTTTCACATGTTGATGTTGGAAGGATTTTTTTCTTTGTGAGATCTGGCAGACAAAATCACCACTTTTCAAGTCATATAACATGTTGTTGAGAAAATAAACGTTACAATAAAGACATGAGTTAGGAAGGTTTACCTGGAGGTCAGTTGTTGTGTACATGATGGAAAAATTCACATCTCTGTCTCCGTACTTGTCTAACTTATATTCTCCTGCAATTCCTGGGCAGGAAATGAAAACACTCAAACTTCAACACGTACGGAACTACATCTGTGACACACAGAGGAATTAGTCCTCATCTTTACCATTAAAGGCAACATTTCTGAAGTAATTCACATTCACAAACTCCATTTGCTGAATCTCTGACGGGTTTTTGGTGGCGATTTCTCGCATCACGTTTCCTATATACAGCACTGAGTCGTGATACGCAGCCATGTAGTCGTTCATCTGCAGGGAGGAAAAGAAAAGATGATGAAGATGAAGATGACAGGAAGCACTTCAGATTCACCAAGTTTGCAAGACTCAGCTCTTATTTTAGTAACACATTTCCCCTTACTGGCTAGTGGATATTTAGCGCTGAACTAAATACTTCAGAACAAAATATTTAGTTTGCAAACTAAATGTTTAGCTTGCTAACTAAATATTTAACAACAAACTAAATGTTGAATTAGCTAAACTAAATGTTGTTGAATCTTAATATTTTATATTCTAAAAAAATATTTAGCTAGATGCTTAATATTTAGCATCAAACTAATTTATTTTGACAAACTAAATATTTAGCTTGCTAAGTACATATGTATTTGCTTAGCAAGCTAAATCTTCATCATTAAAATCCATTTTTCATAATTAACCTATTACCAACTGGAAATACTAACTAAATATTGAATTAGCAAGATGAATATTTAGTTTCCTAACTAAATATTTAGTTTTCTAACTACAAACTCTGTTAACAAGATAAATATTTAGCTTCAGTCTTATTTATTTCAGCAACTGAAAACATCTATATGTATAAATCTGCGGCAGGTCGTCATGTTTTCCTGCCGTTTCCTCACCGTGTCGTTGTCCCTCAGGTCGGCGTTGATGTCGTACTGCCTGGAGTTGGGCATAGTCAGCACCAGAACGTTCCTCATCTCCGGCCGCGACGGGGTCTTGTAGTAAATATCACTGAGTTAAGTAGGAAAAATACAGTTACGTTCTGCAGATCGTATATTTTAACAAATAAACTCAAACGCAAATCCTTTATGTACCATGTAAACAAATTATCGCAGAGAAAAAGCTGCAGTGTGAAGCATTCTGGTGAAATGCCCTGCAGGTGTTTTTACCCATAAATATTTTCCTTCTTATATCTTGTGGTCTTTTAACTTGTTGCTCCTGTCATTTAATTACAGTTAATATTATTGAACGCCATTATTTATTGTACATTGGCTTCTGGACTCTGTAAATTGCTTTTCTTTTGCTTTCTAATAATGTTTGCACTTTACAAAGAGAACCAGGTTTCCCTGCTATAAACACAGTTTGTTTAAAAAAAAAAACAGTAAAGTAGACATAGCAGAAATAAACAGATAAAAGAGAAAAAAATTTAATCTGGAGATATGAAAAGAGGCTGAAGTGGAGTCAGGACTGACTTGTACAGATCAATGAGGATGAAGAGGATGTCGCTGCTGTCGGCTCCTCTGGTGTCGTTCTTCATCTCCAGTAAGTCTGACACCGAGCCGCAGATGATAAACACTGCAACCAAAAATCAAACAGTCAGACGTAAAAACCAGTCAGATGTAAAAACCAAACAGTTAGACATAAAAACAAGTCAGACGTAAAAACAAGTCAGACGTAAAAACCAAACATTCAGACGTAAAAACCATTCAGACCTAAAAACCAGTTAGACGTAAAAAACAGATAGACGTAAAAAACCAACAGTCAGGCGTACAAATCCAACAGTCAGACGTAAAAACCAAACATTCAGACGTAAAAAACAGTCAGACGTAAAAACCAATCAAACGTAAAAACCAAAAAGTCAGACGTGAAAATCAGTCAGACGTAAAAACCAAACAGACGTAAAACCAACAGTCAGACGTAAAAACCAAACAGTCAGACATAAAAACCAGAAAGACGTAAGAACCAGTCAGAAGTAAAAACCAAACATTCAGACGTAAAAACCAGTCAGACCTAAAAGCCAGTCAGTCGTAAAAACCAAACAGACGTAAAAACAAGTTAGACATAAAAACCAAACAGTTAGACGTAAAAACCAGTCCGACATAAAAACCCAACAGTCAGACATGAAGCAGCGGTAACAGTTATATTTCAGTTCCCAATTCAACCCAGAAACCGGAGTTAAAGCTAAAGGTCTGTTTTACAGTATGAAACGATGCTTTCATGTGTAAACAGGAGCTTAAATACCAATCACAAGTCTCTGTATTTACTATATTAATTTATTTACATTTGCATAAAAATTTTATTTAAAATGCGTTTCAGCTATGAACCAGACACAACCTCACATACAAAATGATCATTTGGATGTAACACATAACACATTTAAATATGACATTAAATATATTTTAGTTGGGCATAATTACACAAAAATCATGTTTGGTACATATTGAGATTTGGTATTAAAGCTGCTTTATATAACATTTATTAAAAAAATATGCTTTTTAAATATTTGTTTGTAAATATTTGTTTGTAAATATTTGTTTGTATAATATAAGATAATCTGAAAAAATGTGCTTTTCCGCCTTCTCGACCAATCAGAGTTGTTTATTTATCACAACGAGTGCACTGGTGAAAAAAAATGGATTTCCAAATATTACATTTTTACTAAGCCAAAAATATTATTAATTGATGAAATTGACTACGTCAAATTCACATCGTCAGGCGATTTGGCTGCAACGTGGGTCCAGGTTACAGGCAGAGCTCTATCTTACTGAGTTGGGAACTGCTATGAAGACAAATTATGTGTGATCTTCTATTTTTCCCAAATACTCCCTGTCACACCCATAACTCTTGAGTCTGGCAGCCATTGATCAACTCACGGTTGCTCGTCCTGTTGGTCTGTGAGAGAACAGCTTCCACTTCCTTTGGTCCGCGCAGAACCGTCTCCGAAACATTATGGATGCCGTCGGCTTCCAGCGCGTTGATATACCTGAAAAAACAATTCACAATTAAATTAACAGACACATTTTACAGTGTAGTGAAGGTGAAGTCAGCAACAGAAGTGCTAATTGGTTTCTGCCTGCACTTCAATAATGAACAATTATTCTAGTGATCAAATATTCAATAGATTAATCGGGTCAGAAACATTCCACAGATTTTTCATTTCATCACTTAAGCCTATTAGAAATATATTGAAAGATTAAAATAAACCAATAATTCAATACATTTAAGAAAAAACATTTAAATAATGCAATAGCAGCATTCCTTTAGTGAATTTGAAGGTGGAGCTCAAACTGATCAAAAATGTTTTTATTTTAAATACAAAATGACTAACCATTTTGTACAGTTTTGGATCAATTACGGCTCTGAAAATGTTTTATGGTTTAAAGAACTTTGAACTGCATTGCTGCTGAAATGTTTCGCACAAATAAACTTGAGGTAGTCTGTTATTAATCAATAAAATGATTAATAATATGATCAATATCAATAGATAATACATGAAATAATATCTATTTATATGACCACATGTATAGTCAATAAATAAATTGAAAGTTGGTGAAATCAATTATCTCTCACTCTTTGGTTGTCTAGCAACAACCTGCTGATGAACCTCCACACCAGCAGTTTAACACTTAAAAAATAACACGGAGATAAAACCAGAGCTTCAGTTTGACAGTATTTCAGGTATTTAAAATAAAAAAAATAAGAACATTAATAATTCCTGATATTGGCCGATATATTGTGATACTTTTTTAAGTCTCTATTCAAACCCGGCTTGTTCTGTTAAATTAACCAAAACCCGGATGGGTCCACATTTGACTCAGGGCCTTGTTAGAACAATAACCCGAACCGGATAGTTTTTACAGTGTATCATGAGCGGATGAGTTGAGGTGCCACTGACCAAAAGCAGTCCTCCGTGTTGTTGGGCTTTTTGTAGATGTAGGCCGTTTTCCACACCGGCTTCAGTGGGTTGTGTTCCTGCCAAAAGGCGCTGAAGAAGAGGGAGATTTTCCGGGCCGGAGGCAGAACCCGCTGCAGGTTGAGGGCGAAGTCACAGGACGGGCCGAAGCTTCCCGCCGAGATGATGGGCGTGCTCAGCCCAAAACCTTGCTCTGCACTGGTGGGTCCAACGCCAGCCACACAAAACACGACAGAAACCAGGCAGGGAGGCTGGAAACTCAACATCTCAGGAATGGACTGTGATTGGCTGTTTCAGAGGAAGGATGTAACTTACTCCACCAGTGGGAACGTTGCTATGGTGCAGGTCGGTCCCAGGACAGCGCAGCCGAGTTGATTTGTGCTCTGCTGGGGAAAACAGGCATGTTGGACTTTTAGTTTCATCTGCGGTTCTGGCTTTCATCATAGACGAGGCTTAGCAGGGCCGGGCAAAGCCTTTATGGGGCCTGAAGCAGATTTTCATTTGGGCCCCGCATGCTAACATGTCAACATCATTACATTTGTAAACACAGACCGGTTGCAATTGTTTTTCTCTTTCTGCCAAAGACTGGATTATAAAAATCTTCAGTGTTTTGGTCTCAACTGGCCCTTTTCTGTTTACTGAGGTGTTATAGCTAATTATAGCTCTTAATTATATAATTAAGCTATAATTATAGCTCTGTTTTTTCCTTATTTTGGATTTTTAAAATGTTTCCAGTTCCAGTGTTAAATGTTCATTAGAATTTAAAGTTTATTGGTCTTTGAGAACGTGAATTAAAATTATATTCATTGAAAAGCAACAATATTATCTTGTGGGATATTTATCATGCAGAAACATTTGTTGATAGGCCTGAGCTTTCTGGTGTTCGTATGGCTACTGAAAGAGCAAACATCTGTTTAATAAATCAGATAAATAGTTATTTAGATGGTAGACCAAATACTTAGCTTCCTACTTAAATATTATCTACTTAATAATTATCATTAAGCTAATTAAATATTTAGTTTTGCTACTAAATGTTTAGTTAGTAAGCTAAACATTCAGTGTGCTAAATAAATTCTTAGCTTGAAACTTTGACTTTTATAAATGAATGACCCAAATTATTGCTGTTGTTTTTGACTGTGAAACTTTACAAACAGCATATCATTAAATTATATTAGCAATAAAAGCTAATAACCAGTTTATTTCTCAAGATTCCTTATGTTAAAAGGAATTCCTAAAATAAAGGAATAAAGTAAAATAATCATGTTTAGAAACAGACAAGTACAGATGTAATGAAGGTGAATTACATCTGGTTGTTTTTCTCCGTCAGATCGGACTTGTTGACTTTCTGGGTCACAGATTCCATGTGATTAAGTTGATTTCTCTAACTACACTGCATGAATCTATCAATTATTAATAAAATACTTTGGAGAATAATGAGTCAGATGATATGACACATTGTTCTTGCTTCATAAGAAACTTCTCAACCTTTTTGGATGATATCTAATCATTTATGGCTTTAGAAAATACAGAAAATAAATAAGAAAAAAGCTCCAAATCAACATATTTACATGCACTGTAAAAGATTGATGTGGGATTTACATAAAAACTGTAAAATCACAATAGAAAACTACTGTTTGTTTGATGCATAAAAAACCAGATGAATCAGATTTATTTGCTTAGACCAAAAAAAGTGATAAAAATAAAAAATGTAATAGTTATTAAACTGTTCTGTAAATAAGACATTCAGATTCTGGAAAAACAAAACTTGATGTCGGTTCTTTTTGACATAAGTCACTTTATGACTTTATGCTTTACTTTTTACAAGATTCAAAGCAAAACTAACACTTATTTTTTGTAACCTTAACAGATTATTAATGTAATCCAGCTCTGATTTCAATCACTGCAATTTTATTTTTTTGAAGCGTTAACTTCTTAACATTGCCATTGTCGCATGAGAGTTTTTCTGTTTTTACAGTGTAACTGAGCGGCGGTCAGCAGCCTGACCATGAGGTTTCGCAGCGTCTCCACCGCTTCACACGGGCTGCTGTAGCAGCCGCCCTGCCGGTAGATGGTCGTGTTGAATCCCTCAAAGTTCGCAGTCAGATTAAATCCAAACGCTTCGCGGCGGCCATGTTGGAGCAAACACAACAGGTTAGTCATTTAAATCTTCTCTGAACGACGATTTCTTCAACTTTTCCACGTTTTCTTATGTTACATCCCCAAACCTTTGGTTTGTGATTTATAAAATAAAAACTAAAAAACACAGAAGATACAAAACAACAACTCTAAACATTTTTAAAAAATTAATAAATATAAGAAAATAAAAACTTTTAAAAATAAAAATTAGAAAAAATAAACCCTTGACTTTTTTAAATAAACATTTTTTAAACAGAAAATGAGAAACAAGCCGATTCTTCCTCATACAACATAAAGAGGAAGGAAAAATGTGTTTTTTCAAAACATTTTAAAATAAAAATCTGAAAATGAACTTTTTTACATGTTTTCATCCATCTTTACTTTCACACTTCTAAAAAATAATCTTGACCAGTAAACAGAGTCCAGATGTTCTGGTCCAGAGAACCGGCAGCATCATGCTGTGGGACAATGGGTGAACATGCAGCTAGAAATATTATAGAATATTTTAGATCACAGCTGATTCATGTGTTAGAATGTCCTAGACAAAGTCCAGACCAGAATCAAACTGAGAATCTTCTTAGAAGTTTACTCTAGATGTTGAAAGCTGGCTGACAGTCAGATCAAAACATGGTTTTATAAAATACACCACACTTTTCAGATTCCACCTGTTTAAAGAAATGAAACGAATGAATCGTTTTCCTTCAGTTTAAAAACATTCTGAGTTAAATTTACTTGACCTGTCTGATAAAATTCCTAGAAAATAGATATGAACCCTTCATGTCAGATTTCTATCCCCAAAAAACTAATTTTGACTTTCATTCAGTACTGAAATGAAACATAAACAATATTTTTTACAAGCAGATCAAGAAAGTCTGAGAGTTTGTAAAAACATGAACAAGAAAAACTAAATGAAATAAATGGATTGTGAAACCACAAATACTTACAGGATAAATAATTAATATTTATCTGCTATACTTTCAGTTTTAAGCTGAAACTTTTCCAGTGAATTTATTTTTATATTTCTGGTTTATTTCTTTAATCAGAAAGTTTTCATTCTGGGTCTGAATTTGTTGTCTGAATCTATTTTAATCAGTTTGATGGTTTTGTCAGAGATTTCCATGCATAGTTTGAATAATAATTACTACAAACTCTTAGTTTGGATTTGGATTAAACCCTTTTTCTCTTCAGAAGATTTTTATAAATATTTATACGACTCACAGACGTCTTCACTTGAGGAAAGTTAATTTTCAGATCTGTGTTTTATTTTATTGTATTTCTCATTTAGCAGAGCTGGTCCCACGTTATTCAGGGCCCTGGGCAGAACGGGGACCTTTGTGCTGCGATGGCTCAGCTAATATCTACTTTATATGTTTCTGCGTTTCAGATTATTATAATTAATGTACAAAAACACAAATAAACATATTTTAACATCTTTCATAATCTGCAGCAGTGTTGTATTTCTAACATGCTTAAAAAGGTTCAAACATAATCATTTTATGTATTTTAGATGATATTAACTCTCTAATAATAAAACATTTACAAACCATTTTTCCATGACTGCTGGGGGTCTTGGACGCCCCCTGCTGGTATGGAGGCCCTGATCACTTTGCTTTAACCTTGAACATGAACTGACCTGCTTACTGAAAACATAAATTATTAGCTAGAAGCATAATAGCTTCTAGCTAATAATTTATTGCACCAGCCACTTTCTGTCTTATCTGTTTTCCTGATGAATTGGCTCTGCTTGATTTACACAGTTTGGTGAAAACTCTGAGAAGTTTTCCGTTTTCTGAGCAGTAAAGCTGATCATCTGATCGCAGTAATTCAATCTCATTCACCTTGTGCGGCGTTAATGTCAGCGTCTTTCTCTATGGCTTCCAGGATTTTCCTCTCCACGTACTTCAGGCTCCAGGGCGACTCCTCGTCCTCCAGCAGGATCACGTTGATGCTGATCCCGTCCAAACATTTCTTGTTGCCTCGACCGCAGGCAGCGCCAACCCAGAAGGCGCAGAGCAGCAGAAACCAGCCGCTCCGCCGCATCTTCCCCTCCGGCGGGTCGTTCAGCAACACGCCAGGCTCCCCCAGAGGTCAAAGGTGAAGTTATCTGAAAACGGAGAATCCAGATGACCCAAATCCAGGTGTTTCTGTCCGGGTGTCGGATCCGAACTTCCTGTGTGGCTCTGAGCTTCTCTCTCCTCCGCGCCGCGTTAATGTTCAACCTTTTGCAGAGGCAGGACTTGGAAACTCACCGGATTGTTGTCAAAGTCTGAAAGACAAGCAGCAGATAGTTGGTGAATTTAACCGCAGCTGCTCAGAAACAATCAGCCATAAATCAATTAATGGCATCAATAAAAACGGTGTTATAATTTCCATTTGCAATTTTGTTTACAGAGATTTTATGCTTCATTTTTACTGCAAAAACACAAAATGTTACAAAGTATTTTTGGTCTATTTTCTATGTCAAATATTTTAGTAAAATTAAAACTAACTTATAAGTAACTTGTCAGCAAGATGAATGAGTTTGCTTGAATAATTCCTAAATATTGATAAAGTTCTGGTT
The DNA here is from genome assembly GCA_903067075.1 of Micropoecilia bifurca. NCBI lineage: Eukaryota > Metazoa > Chordata > Actinopteri > Cyprinodontiformes > Poeciliidae > Micropoecilia > Micropoecilia bifurca. Next base: position 1,599 of record CAEGAF010176325.1, on the reverse strand, counting down.
CCACTGGTATCAATTCACTGATAATAAGAAAATTTTCCAATGTTATCAGTGAAATAATCTGCAGTGGATTTATCAGTTTTTCATCAATATTAAATAAGTATTTACTTAAAACAAGCTTCTACATGTTCCTGAAAAGTTCCTTATTTTAAGTGTATAAAAATATCTGCACTAGAAATTAGGCTAAAATACCTGGAAAGGTTTTGTGTATTTTGTTGTTTTATTTATTTATTTAGAATAACAAAATAAATTATTTAAATTTACTTTATATTATCTCATAATAATGATGGAGACCTCTGACCATCCTCTTCTTTAGAGTGTCTTCAGTCAGAGGTTCCTTCATATTCACTGCAACATGGACTGCTACAGGAGCTCTTCTTCTAACAGCCGTCATTATCTACAATAACCCTGAGAAATGTGAATTAATATGAGTTACAATAACATTTAATTTCCCTTTGGGATCAATAAAGTATTTTTTTAGTTAAATTGATTTTGAATTAAGGACAGTCAATATTAATAAGCACGAATTCTTTTTAAAAACATCATTTTCTTCTGTATTTACCTTTTATTGGTAAAAACAAAATTAAGAAAAATAACTGACAAACATGGAGAAGCATATAATTTACAGCAAATTACAAGAAATAATTAATAATGCTATAAATTCCTCTGACGTAGTTAGTGGGAATTTATGGCTGAATTTATGCAGGAGGTTTTAAATACTAAAATAAAAATGTTAGAGAGTTTATTAGTACAGAGCAGATTGATCTGAACTCTGCACAGAGATAACAAAACAGGAACAGCCTGGCTGCCGTAATAAAATTATAATTTATCTTTCAGTTATTCAAAGTTTCAGTTCTTAGCAGAAACAAAGGGAACCGCAGATTGTTTTACACTGATAAAAAATATTTCTGGTCTAGTTTTTACTGCAATTATCTTAAATCACTTGAAATAAGGCAAAATGAATCATAAGAAACATTTTAGCAAGAAATACGAGCCAGTTTTAATGATATTGATTAGAAAAAAGCAGATTATCACTTATAGGAGAAATGTCTTGTTGTAAGTGACATCAGTCTTTAATGGGGTCAAAGGTCAGATGATGACGTATTAAGTTTCAATGAGGCGTCTGAGGGGAAACATTTAAACCGGATCTATTTACATCATGTAAAGTGTTCTGGTTCCGACCTGGTTCTTCTTTTTATGATTCCGGTGAAATGGCTCCCCCTTGTGGCCGCTTGCAGCACAGCAGCAAAAAAAATTCCAACACAAGGTTCACAGTCATAGACATTAATACGTAGACGCCTCATGTAGCGGGTCGGCCCGTTGCTCCGATACGTAACAGCGTCCGCCATATTGAATGTGGCATCTCTGCCAGTAAGGTGATACAAGTGAATGGACCGAACTTTATAAAGTGCCGCTCTACAAAGTATTTTAAGATAATTCCTGCCATTGACACATTTTCTCACACACATTAATATATTTGGAAAACAAAGAAAGCACTAAAGACAGAGTTTCTAACTTTTGATGCAATTATTTAATTGTTTTGGGGCATTTCTGAATAAAGAGCTCAATGTTTTATTTGATAGAAATTATTCTAATCATTTT
>CAEGAF010176313.1:0-12236 GCA_903067075.1 Micropoecilia bifurca | reverse complement strand
CATTTGAATCGGATACGTATCGGATATGAGTCACATTCTAAAAGAATCTGACCTGAGCTGTTCACACTGACATGAAAATATAGGATACAGGTTGCATTACGACAAAACAATCAGAATTGGGTCACTTCAGGCTGCAGTGTGAACGCAGCCTAAAGTTTCACTGTATGAAAATGATTTTGTGCAATAAATGTAATGAACAGGTTTTTTGAAGCCTGTAAACCTTCCCCTCCCTGTTCAAGGAAGCATAATGGGTCACATTTAATGTTAAAAAGCTTCCAGCAAAATAAATTTAGGAGCTTGGCTTCCTGAGCAGGGAGGGAACATTTACAGTCACAGAGCCACCATTGACAGGAACCAAGTCATCAGATTTACTCAGGTTTCAACACATTGGCAGGAAAAAAAGAGAAAATACCTGACATCGTGCTTCATGCTCCAAACTCCAACAAAACTAGAACTTTACACGAATCAGAAAGTTGAATAAGAGGTTGAGAACTGCTGAATCGATTCAAACAATTTAAAAGACCATGTCTTAGATGGAGGAGATAAGATTTAAGCTCCATTAGGTTGATTCCCAAAGCGCCATAAGCATAAATCATTGCACACAGTCGAGTAACTGTTGATTTTATTATCCAATTTATGGGAAAATGTGAAGCTGATGCTTTTAGAAACACACAGAAGTTGTTTGTAGGAGAGTAATTCAAACTAGAAATGAAAGTTTTCTCTAAAATGTTGCAGTCTGTAGTTTCTGCTTTTGTTTTATTTTCTATAAATCCCACAGAGTGACTCATCTGTTATTGTCAGCCTTATCTTTGAAAACACATTTCTGGGAATATTTCTGTGGCTTGTTGCACATAAATAGTCCACAAAAGCAGGATGAATAAAATCAAACACGAGACGCCTCATTAATAAAGAAAGAAACTCAATTCTATTGTTTGGTCTTTAGATTTGTGCTTCCCAGTTGGACTCGGGGAACCGGGTTGGATCAGATACAAGTGATTCAACAAACCGGACAAAAGATGCTTTTGTTGTCTGTTGGCTGACTGGCTTTATGAATCCCCTCTTTGCACATGAGCAGAGCGAAACACAACAGATTCATCCTGAGTTGACCAATTAGATGACTGGTTCCTTCGTTCATGAAAACCAACAGCGACATTTGATTCCTTTATTTAATTAAGCAAAGTGGCTCCACCTGGTTTCTCATTCAGCTCTGATTTTACAGAATGACAAACCTTCCTGGTTCCCCAGACATCCTGCTTCTCGTTAAACATTTTCCTTCTAACCTGAGAGATAAAAAACCTCTCTGGTTTTCAGATTCAAAAGTCCTGAGTCGCAGTTCAGTTCGACAAAGTCTGGAGCTCTAAAAATCATGTTTGCATCTTTTATTTTAGTGAGAAGGAAAAGAAATATTTTATTTCAACATAATAAATAAATAACAATATATTTATATATGTTAGGGCTGTATTAAAAAAATCGATACATTCGGTGATATGTATCGATATTTTCTGCCCCCGGAAAGTATCGATTTTTCATCCGGGAGTATTGATCCGTTAAACCATAGGGGTCCATAGACTTTTAGCTCTTATTAACTGTAGTTTGTTACGGCGTAGCAGCAAGACTCCGCCTCCCTCAGTCTCACTTTCAACTTGAGCTTAAAGTGCACATTATAAACTACACACCAGTTTTTAAATTGTGTTAATAGGCCAAGTATAACCGGAGTTATGCTAAAGTTAGTAAACCATATTTTTCCGAATGTCAGACAAATGTCAAAAGCGCCGCCATTCCCCAGCTTTTCCGATTATGTGAGGGAATGAGCTTCCAAACACACGAAACGTTAAATTCCTGTGTTTTTGAACATGAAAAATCCTCAATAAATAATTTGCAAATTGAGAGTCTACAGAGGCTGATAATCTCCCCACTCTGCTCCTGGATCACCGTTTAAACTTTTGAGCTTTATGTCAAATCCACATGAATTAAATGACAGAAACTAATTCTCTCACTGCATCTTTGATTCATTTTGTCCAGCTGCAGGCTGTTTATGGAACACAAAATGTCACTAAAATCACTCTGTCCTTCTAAAATCTTTCAGAAAATTGTAAAAATGCACTGAATCGCATCGAAGCGCACCAGATCGAATCGTTCAACAAATATCGTGATACACATCCTATCGTGACCAGAATATCGTATATTGTATCGTGAAATTATTGTATCACTACACCCCTAATATATATATATATATATAATGTACATTTTACATTGGTTAAAAAAATCCAATAATTTCTGTTGGAATCAACTCACTCACTCTTCGGTTACCTAGCAACCCACTCACTCTTTGGTTACCTAGCAACCCACTCACTCTTTGGTTACCTAGCAACCCACTCACTCTTTGGTTACCTAGCAACAACCTGGTGGTTGGCAGCAGCAGACCATGTTTTTAAGTGGATCTGGTTGTAGAGCATAAAATAAACTTCTTTTTCAAAAAAAAAATTAACTCTGCTATTCTTTAACCTTGTCATCTACTGCCAAAGAAAATTTAAAATGTAACAGAGGAATCCGAGTCCAATGTTGCTAAATATCAGATAAGTAATAATAAATCTACTGTTTTCAATGGCACCATAAAAGGTTTCCCGTTTCCTGTCGTCGTTTTTCGTGTTTCTTTCCGACGGCTGGCCGTCCGGCTCCGATAATGGAGTCCAGATTTAGTTTGAGCACAAACTGGGGGGGGGAAAGCCTCCAGTCCGCATGTGGATCCCAGACCGCGATTTAATCTGCTGTTAGCTTCTCATCCGAGAAGAACAGAGACGCTCGTTTGTTTCAGTGAGGCTTTATTTAATGTTAAGTGAAAGTTAAATGTTCCTTGTTTGTTTTCGCCGTCAGGAACGGAGAACGTGATCCGAGCCTGTGAGGAATGTGGCGTCCAGCGCCTGGTCTACACCAGCAGCATGGAAGTGATTGGACCCAACGTGAAGGGCGACCATTTCAAGAGGTAAACGTCATTCCTCATCATTAGCAACTGAGAAGGTCCTGTGTGATGTTCCCTCTGTCTCTCTTCTTTCTGCCATATGTTTCCCACATGGCGTCGATCCAGATGTTGTCCGAACGCCTTCCTGTTTTTCTGGGAAAATAAAACAATGATCATGTAAATCATGAGGGAAGGACGGGATGTGATTAAGACTGGGCGGCTTCAAGATGATCATAACTCAAAGTATGAAAAATGTTCATCAGAAAGGCTGTGAACTTCATTTAGGGGTGTCCAAAGTGCGGCAGGGGGGCCATTTGTGGTCCTCGGAATGCGTTTGTGGGGCCGCTGACTACAATTCAAGGCTGGTGTAAATTTTACCAGGCATTTCACAAGTTGTAAAATGCCTTAATATTTCTTGTTTAGAAGAAAACCAGAGAACGTGTGTCAAAACACAAGGCCTGAGGGCCAAATCTGGCCCGCCTGCGCCTGCCACAATAACCAATAAATCAATTTATTACATGATAAATTAAAATACCCCCAATTTCTATTTGCATAATTTATAGTGTTTCTCTTTCTACCAAAATCAAGACAAGTTTCTTTTTTTTAAAGGACAGTTTTATTTACACTCCGTAATTCATTTTATTTATTGTTTTGTTTGTTTATTTTGGACATTTAAAATATCTTCCCTTTAAGAACGTTCATAATCTAGACAAAACCCAAAATAACCTTGTGAGTTGACCCAAAAGTTTTATTCAAATTGAAAAATACTTTATTAATCCAAAAGGGAAATTAAATATAAGAAATTATAAAACTATTTTTTTTACTTTAATAAGACAAAAGTGAATCTTTTATGAATTTCAGATCAAGTCACACCAACTAATTTCTATAGCTAAAATGTTCCATGTGTACTTTATTGTTTTAGTTTGAAAACCAAGTATTTTTCACTCACAACAACTTTCTACTTTACAATTTTGGTGCCAAAAATATATTCTTTGGGCAGACATGAAAGCAGGAGTCTGGAGTCTGTGATGTTGTGTATGATTGGCATTTAGCGTTGCATACAGACGCCGTCTGCGGCTTATATGGAAAACATTCCTCACCGTCATCAAATCATCATGCAGCAACAGTCGTATCTCTGTGTTAGTTATTATTATAAACATTCCTGTCAATTACCAGCTTCGGTTCACTTCTAGCTTCACTGCGCGCCTTTGATTCTTGTTTTGACTTCACATTTGGAGGGTGAATGTTTAGTTCTGGGTCGGTGTGACTAAATGACTCGGCGTCTGGACACGTTGGCGTTGTTTTAGGAAGAGACGTCCTGCTCTGTGATTAGCCGACCACAGTCAACATGCGTGAGAACAGGTCTGGGTTTCTGCGACATAAAACCTTGTGATTAGTTTCCATCCCGCTGATTGTGGATAGAAAAAAATGTGACACGTTGCAGATGAGATTGACTTGAAAAAGAGGGAACTTCAGGTCCGTGTCATGTAAATATAGCTACAAAATCTGACTCATGTTTTTATTCCTAGTGCATTTTCAAAATGTGTTCTCCTAAAAAAAAAAAAATAAAGTCTCACGAGTGTTTGGCTGTACTTCCTGTAAAGTCGCTATTTTTAATGTTTAAAAACTCCCAGCACTAGCAAATTGACAGTACTGACAGGCCACAACATGTATTACAATAAAAATTAAAAAATTAGTTTAATTCTTTTTTTTTGTATTAACTGTTCAACAATAAACAAAAATGCTAACAAAATCTGCATATCGGTAAAGATGCATAAGATGAAACTCAACTTTAAAAGTTTTTAGCTTCATCGCTCGTTTTCTGTTTTGTTTTCCACGTCTGGTTAGGGGCCGAACAAAATAATTTCAAGGGCTACAAATGGCCCTCGGGCCACACTTTGGACACCGCTGGCTTGAAATCATGAACCAAATTTGTATATCTATCAAACACGACCTTAGTAAATACAAACCAACCCCTGAACTTGACAATGTATCTGAGAAAACTGGAAATAAGTCCAAACTTTGACTAGGCCGCTCTCAAAACCTCAGTTTAGCTCCTTGTTTTCATTTGAGCCTTTCAATTGAATCCAGCATCCTGTCATGGTTCGAAACAGCATTTTATCTTCCAGCAGTCAATTTAAAACTTAATCTTTCTGTGTTTAGCATTTAGCCTGAAACATTTCCAGCATCAGAGATCATTAAAATCTAAAGAAAACAAGAGTCTTAGAGACGCAGAAGCTTTGTTTTCTCTAAGTTCATCCTTCATACTTTTCTCCGTTGTGGTCTTTGAGGTGAGTTAACGTCTGGATCAGACAGGCTTCGTGTTTTTCCTCTGTGGTATGTTGATATTTAAGAAAACTTGGCTGCGTTTGGCTGCAGCAGGTGAGGTCATGACGTTCATGGTGATGGATGGCAGTTGCAAGATAAAACTCAGTCAGAATATTTATAAAAAGAAGCGGATGACTTCATTCGAAACGTGCTGCGGCAAACGTCTCTCCGCCTCGCATCGCGGCAGCATCGCATCAGAGGTATTCAGCTTTTCCCCTGATGGTTACAGCATGAAGTTATGGTGAAACAATGAGGCTTTGTTCGCCCTGAGAGACGTGAGCTGATTCAGGAACGCAAACTCAGAGCAGGTCACAGGGCTGAAACCCAGGATGAATGTTCTGAAAATGCTCATCGATCTGTACAAACTTTCGTTTTGACTCTGAGGAATTTGCTTGAAGTGCATTTTTCTCATTCAGGCCAAGAGTCAAAGGAACTTTATCTGCTCATCTGACGTGTTTCCATGACTATATGTGCAGAGAAAACTCCCAGCTGCTCTCGCCTGATATTTACATTAAAAGGAGACGATTGTCAGAGTTTAAATGTGTTTATTTTTATTTGCAGAGGAAATGAAGACACGCAATATGAAGTGAAGCACAACATGGCGTATCCCAAGAGTAAAGCAAAGGCGGAGAAAATTGTCCTGAGCGCAAACGGCCGTCAGGTGAGACTTTGTTTCCAGAGCTGGACGGTGACTGGTCACATTTACCTGAGTAACATTTTGGTAGCAAATCTACTTTAAGGGGTATTTTTACTTTTAGTTGACTAAGATTTGTGGATTATTGACCCACCGTGAGCAACGTCACTAAATGAAGGATAAACATGCTTTAGAAAAAGATTTCACCAAAGACACATCTGCAGTTTATATTCACAAAATCAAATCTTTTTGCCTGATTTTGTAATTATTTTTTTAATTATTTTAATTTTGGTTCCCACAATACTGGGTGGGTGTGATGATGCCATTTTTACATATTAAACCATCTGTGTTCTGATTAGTTACTCGGTATTTGAGTAAACTTTTTACCAGATACTTTTTCACTCTTGAGTATGAATATTTTTCACTTTTATTTGAGTAAAAATATACTGTACTATCGCTACTCTTACTTGAGTAAAATTCCTTCTGAATGAAGAAAATACTCGTTTTAACCAACAATTCACCGGATAAACACACTTGTGTTAAAGCTTCATAAGTTTTAAGTTGAAAGAAATCGATTTGGAAAAATATTTCTTTTGCCTGATTTTTTTAAAATCATGTTATTTATCTGAAATATTTTCATTTTTGATATTTTAAAATACAAAACCTTCCACACAACTTTTATATTTCGATGTGTTACTCTGAGCTTGAGTAACGGTTACTTTTTAGTTTTTAGTAAAACATGTGAAAGTAGTGCTGCTCTTAGTTGGGTGACTTTTCAGTGCTCTGCTTGTTATTTGAAGAGCTTCGTTCTGCCCTCCCTGCAGGGCGACTGCATGAAAAAGCACATTTGAGCTGCTGACGTCGCGTTTATTCACTCTAATGTAATTATTTGAGATCATTTCTGCAAAACTCTTGGAGTAAAGTTAGCTTAAAACTAAAAAACATTGACAACTGTGGTTTACTTAATCACAGTCGGATGCCTGGTGGGTTTCATAGCTGAGTTTTCCTTGAGCAACGTCTTTGCCACAGAATGATCCTCCACCTCCCCTTGTTGCCTCACTGGGGTGTTATTTTGCTTTATGCAATCCAAACCCATCTGACCCATTTAGGAATGTTTTTTTTTCTTTTTTGAGGTTAAAGGGGTCACAGTTTTCTAACGGGGGTTTGAACAACCGAGAATTGGCGCACAGCTTCAGTTGTTTCAGCTAGAAACTTGATCAGGTGTGAAATCTGGGTGTAGTGCTGAGCTCAGGCCTGAACCTTCACATAAAGACGGTTACAAAGTCGGCCTCCCATCACCTTAAGAACGTTTCCAGGATTAAAAGACTTGGCATGATCTAGAGAAACTCATAAATACACATGTTTGACTTGTATTGATGAGTTTAACGCTGGCAATTAAAATGTAATGTTTGTTACTTGTCTTTAATTCTTGTCTATATGATGTTTTTATGTTTTCACGATGAGGCAGAAATAATAACAAACAAACGATATAGTATGGAGGTTTAGAGGTGAAATCAAAGATCTTGTTTTAGTAGCTGTAGTTAAAAGGCCTTTTGAGTTAAAGTCACTGGATAAATGTTGGTTTATCTGCTATGAAATTAAAGTTAATGCTAAAGATCTTAAAAGATGAACACTTTGTATTATTCCTAACCATTTACATCATAGTAAGATGTTCCTTGTTTTTTCTTTTGCTTTCTTTGCATGATCTAGACAAAAGCATAAATGTGAAACACATTTGACTTGTATTGATGATTTTAACGCTGGCAATTAAAATGTAATGTCTCTTACTTGTTTTTAATTCTTGCCTACATGATGTTTGTAAATCACTCTGTTGAAATGTGCAGTTTGAATGAGCTTGTTTGTTTGCGTTCTGCGCAGGTAAAGGGTGGGAAGAGTTTGTACACCTGTTCGCTGAGACCGACGGGGATCTACGGCGAAGGCCACCAGCTGATGAGAGATTTCTACAACCAGGCTGTGGAGAGGGGAGGCCTGGTGATCGGCGGCGTCCCAGATCACATCGAACACGGCCGAGTCTACGCAGGTACAAACCCCCAGGTTCTCCTCCAGAAGAGCGGCTTGCTTTTGGCTTTCTTTTTCTTTTAAACCGGTTCAGTGCATTTCAAGGTACAGACACTTGCATTCGCGGCAAAACGAGAAGCAGAAGTAAATGTAACGCCGACACTTCCTCTGCGTTTCTCAGAAGGTTGTTAAGATGTTTGCACTTGATAATATTTTCATCAAGATCGAAACTCGTGAGCAGCTGCTAGAAACGGATGTGTAAGGAAATAATTGGGCGTAATTCGACATGAAGAAGAGCAACTGTAGAAATATTTCACATCGTTCTGCGTTTTCTACATTATTGATCGACTAATTGCTAAGTGGCCTTTTTCTTAAAAACTTTAGTTTTGTATCAGAAGAACGAACATTATTTCCATGACACAGATGTTCTGGGTTTTAAAAAAGATTAAACTACAACAACCTAAACACTAATACTTTGTTTTAGTCAATCGATTGGAACTCATTTTAATCTAATGAACCATTAATTGACAATTTATTCTTTACATCCATAGTTTGTTTTATGACACATTGGGACCATTGTACGTAGATTAATAAAACCAAAAGGGAGGAGTAAGTTTCCGCCAAAATAATCAGAAATTTTGAAATTGTCAGAACTCTTCTAGAAAAAATTAGGAAATTTCAGAGTTTGAAAAATCAAAAATTAGCTACAGAAAAACTGAGAAATTGGATGTTAATGTCAGAAATTTTCTAGAAACATATTCAAAAGCTGAAAATTCGTGACTTTTGAAATTCAGTGTTTTCTGGAAAATTTTGATGTTAGTCTCAAACTGTATTTTTATTTTATTTTTTTATTTTGTTTTGTGGGGGAAATTTACCGCTGTTTTTCCATGGGCAGCTTGAGCTCCTTTACGAAGGAGGATTAATATTTACATTTCTCGCTGTACAAAGGTGCCAGAGAGGTGCCTGAATAGACTTGCAGCTGTAATTGTAGTGAAATTAGTTTCTAAAACTGAAGTGATTCAGCTGGTTGCAGACAACGCCGTAACTAACCGTTCAAAGAGAGCAACAGATCCAGGGTGGAGGTTTTTCATGCTTCTATCGTTACTCAGTTTCCTTCCACACACGCCTACGTCTTGCATCTGATATGTTTTTCTTTTGACGTTTCGATCCCATCAATCTTGTAGTTTTTGGTGAAATGTCTACATTTCTCATGCGACTGACTGCTGGAGAGGCTTGAGAGAGCAGGTTGGTATTTACCCCTTTGTTTGTGTTGCTAGGTAACGTCGCCTGGATGCACGTACTCGCAGCCCGAGCCCTGAAGACGAATCCGGAGAAAGTTGGCGGCGAAGCTTTCTACTGCTACGACGAGTCGCCCTACAAAAGCTACGAGAACTTCAACATGGAGCTGCTGTCAGAGTCCAACTTCCGTAAAGTCTGCATGCCGGCCGTCGTCCTCTACTTCATGGCCTTCCTGAACGACTTCCTGCGCTGGATTCTGAGCCCGTTCTTCAACTACACGCCGCTGCTGAACCGATACACGCTGGCGGTGTCCAGCACCACCTTCACGGTGAAAACGGACAAAGCACAGAGGTATTTCCAGTACTATCCCCTTTACGACTGGAGTCAGTGTCTAGCGCGAACGCAGTCGTGGATCAGAACGTTCCCAACAGACAAGCAAAAGGACAGCTAGCTTCACCTCGGCCACTACAACGTCATTTCACGTGCTGCTACGTAAAGCAGCGGGATCCAGATCCAGAAGGACCTGAGTTTCCTGAAACACCCTAATCTGCGGAAACCTGCAGATGAAGACTGAAAATAAAGTGTTAAATCACATCTCACAAGAACACACCATTTCTGGCTTCTTCAGTGGTGTGGTGGTCTGTAAATAGTATTTTATATGACAGATTTCTTTCTAACGGACTGTAAAAGATAAAGTAATTTTGGTCTAGCTTCTTGTGTAAACATCTTATTTTGTCTTATTTCAAGTGTAGTAACTTACATGTAAGTTATAGGAGTTTATTTTAATGATATGCCAATAATGTGGGCAAAAGAATCACCACCTCTTTCTTTCCAAAAGATGTTTTGGGCAAGAAAAGAAAAACATTTTGGACAAAATGACTTTAGGAAGGTGGTAACAAAGATACGGGAAAACATTCTGCTCACCTCGAATCATTTCACTCAGAGCTAGTCCTTTTTTTCATCCACATTTAGCTTTTTTTCAGTCAATAATTTCTTAATATTGGTGAGAAAGTTCTAGGTCCATTGTGCCGTTACCTAGCAACAGCAGGCAAGCCCAGCCCGTTGCCTAGCAACCTAGTTTTAGTTCCACAGCAAATAACATGGGGAAAAATGTCTTGTTAATAAGTGAAATAATTTCCCAGTTCAACTAGAACTTTATTAAAATTAATATTAATCAATCAAATTTTATTTGTATAGGACATTTCAGCAGCAAGGCATTTCAAAGTGCTTTACACAATTTAAAATAAAANATCAATCAAATTTTATTTGTATAGCACATTTCAGCAGCAAGGCATTTCAAAGTGCTTTACACAATTTAAAATAAAAAGAAAGTGACAGAGATTTTGAAAAAGATTAAAAAATATATAAAAACATTATTAAAAGTAAAAATAAAAACATTTAAAAACATTGATCCACATGAGGACTTGCCCTTATGGGGCCTCCTCGAATGGAGTTTTAGCAGAGCGACATCATACAAGGATTCTCTCATTTTTCTCAATTCTTAAAATTTTGAATAAAATTAAAAATTTTATTTTGAATAATTGACCCAAAACAAGCTCCTATTTTTTGCTGAATAGCTACTTACATGTTAGTTTTGTATTATTTCAAGTACAGTAAGATGTTTGCACTAGAAAATAGACAAGAAATCCTTGGTAAGGTTTTGTGTTTTTGCAGTGAACAACCACTGAAGAAAAATGTAGCACCTCTGACTGAAATATCGAGCTCTTGTGTCGATATCTGTGTTCCAGTCCTGTCCGTCATGCAGTAACAGTGTCATTGCCTTACCTTCCAGAATGTATGCTTGAGCTTTTCCCTTTAAAAATGCAAAAAGGCGCTATAAAACTCTCATTGGTGTCGTTAAAAAGAAAGGCTGGTTCTGTCTGAAAGTCGGACTGGATGGTGTAAACTTGTTGACTGCTGCATTTCAAAAGCAAATGCAATACACTTTATGGTAAGCTGTAAAATCACGTCATTCAAAATGACTTTTCTTTTTGGTCGCCTTCATTCTGAATTTATATGTTATGACCAAAAGGAAAAACAAGCATTGTTTATTTTGTAAGTGTGTATTAAATATTTTTTATTTAACATGATATTCAAATTTGTTTTTGTTTTTAGTAATTTTTTTATAATTGTAAATAGTAATTTATTCTTCATATGCGCTACTGTTTTTTTTGTTTTTTTTTCCAACTTTATGGACATCATTCATTGGTGGCTTTTGGTTTCATTGCCACTTGGAAACAGTGTTTTATTTGTTCATTTCTTTGTTTTTCCATTTGTTTCTATATTCCACATGTTTCCTTCCCACCCAGTAACAGTGTTGTCTTCAATTCCATGTTTCTCTGGAAACAAGGCATAATTTACATAATTTTCTTACGCAATGGGCCAACTCCCATTTAGTCTTGTAGAAACTTGCCACAAGATCCAGATGGGTTACATTTAGTTTGACTAAGCCAAAGTAAAAGGGAGTTACTGGGCAGAGAAATGATCATGATGTTTGCAGGGAGTCCCTCTGTTCCTGAGGATTTCCATAGCAACTGTAACTACAACAGAAACGTGAGACAGTGGATTGATGGAAATAAATATTCACGTTCTGTCTGGAGACTATCAGGGCTGAAGGGATTTAAAATATGATTTCAGGGGCGTGTTTTACTTTTAAGAATACATAAACACATACAGTAAAAATGCCAGTGTTGAATTAACACCCCAAAGTGTCTATATGTATGTGTCCAAGTAAGCAGGTGTTAAAACTACAGAGTGTCACATTAGCATTTACAATGGTGCTGGTGTTAAATACATTAAAAGTAACACCAGTGTAGTGTTGATCACAAAACACAATGTGCTGTTAAAAAAGTAAATAATTGATTCACAAGGTGTCAATATCAATCAAATACAGTGGAAAATATTCAAAACAATACACAGAAATGGAAAGTTTAGCTTTTCTTAAACCAATTTCATAGACCAACCAATTTCATAGACCAATTATATAGACCAACGTTAATTTAACAAAAATATGGGTGTCAATCTTTTAACACTTTCAAAAGTGTTACTTTAACACCT
>CAEGAF010176311.1:0-11175 GCA_903067075.1 Micropoecilia bifurca | reverse complement strand
ACACACACACACACACACACACACACACACACACACACACACACACACACACACACACACACACACACACAATGGATATTCTCGTATCGTAAGTAACTATCACTGTCTTGCGTGGATGAACATATAGGGGTGCAAAAAGATATTCTTAAAGGAGATAGTAGCAATTCCCCCAATGTCTCAGAGAACACAAAGACTGATTTGAAAATGATATAATATCAGAATATAATATGGGAATGAATACAAACAATCCTCCAGAGGTAAATTATTCTTTTTTGTTTAATCTTTAGTGCCCTAAAAGTAAAGATGAGAAACTGGTTCATACAACCACATGATTTTAATCAATTATCAGTAACCAGACAATCAGAAACTAAAAGCCTTTCTTCAGCTAAACCAACAAATCATACAAAAGTGCTACCACGTTGCACAGACAGAGCAGAGTAGAAGTTGTGACTTAACTTCCAGTCACAACTGAGAGGCATTGTCTTTGCAAGACCAAAGACAAAACTTCTCTCCAAGGTCTGCAAGAAGAAAACTTACATCATTCTGTTTTGCAGACTTGATTTGGGAGTTTTTGCAGATTGTTCTCGTCACACCCTTAGAGTAGAATTTTTTTGTTGTGTCATGTCGAACAGATATTTTGTGATTGATAAGAAATTTGAGGTGCGCATGGTTACCACAATCACAAATGCTACACTTCTAAGTACATACGAGGACTTTCCAGGAGATACAAAATGCCCTGGTCAGAAGGAACGCTGTAATTTTTTCCAACTCAAGCAAAAGAATACACTTCTCTTTTCTAGTGGAGTATGTGCAGCCCTTTAGAGCTAAGCCCAAAGATATTTTGAGTATCCGTGAGATGTTTAAAAATGAAGACAGACGATGCACAAAAGCTGTAAAAAGCTTCTAGAAAGGAAAATGTATTTTCTAAAGAGACATGGCAGCTGTTCCTTTGGGCTGCTACTTTTAAGTAGGCTGTGAGACTTTAGCAGCTAACAGGAACCTAAGCGTATTACAGTAAAGTTGCTTTGTTCTATCCGTTTGAAGAGTCCAAACCTGTCGCTGAACATGCAGGATTAGGTGTTTTTGAAAATCGCACACTTACGATACGGGGTACTCAACAGAGAACACGTCTTTAAATGTGCAAAATGTGTAATATAAGATGTTCAAGACAGTTTAAAATGTCAAGTCTGCTATAATGTCTGTTTAAAAACAATAATGAAATTGAGTGTAATTGCAAATCTGTGTAACAAATGAAAAGCTGAATCAAAAGAAGGTTCTAAATAGTCCTTGTCATTACAATAAATGAATGAATGACTCAAATAGAATTTTAGGCTGTCATTTATACTCAAATGATGTTGAAGAAAAAAAATCTAATATATGATACTGAAGAAAAAAAATCTTGTGATACAGCAGGATTACATTTTAAGTTTTACAAAAAGAAAAGTTGGAGTTTTCTGTGATGCAGAGAAAAGGTTCTCCACTTTGGGATAATTTTGAGAAATATTTTAGTTTACAATAAATAATTTTACCATTTAAGCAGTTTTTTTTTCTTTCATATAACAGGAAAACGTATTTGGTTGTTATTTATGACAACCAAGGACGAATCATAACCCAGCTATAATTTGAGTAGGAGTGTGAGGTTAACTTTTCAAACTGTCAATCTGTCTCAATTAAATATTTCTGTTTTAGCTTAGTATATTCTTAAAACAAAAAATAAAACTGTATTTCTTGGAGAAATAGTAAGTTGATGGAAGGATTGCTTTGACTGCTTTGATTAAACTAACTTACACACAGTTGAGCCCCACACCCAATTCTGTGAATAGCAGCGTTAAGTTTGATCAAGCCTTTACTGTGGGGTGAAAAAAAAGTTCTAATGTGCAAAATCTTTGCTTCAATCTCTCTGGGGAAATTCAGAGGAGTTTCTAACAGATGTGTCCTCTGGGCTATGTATCACAAGATAATTAAAAGGCTCTTCATGATTAGACGGCTGCATCCTAATATTAGGCCTCATCGTTTGTCTAGAAACTCTACACAAAGTGGCTGCTCTGTCATAATCCTATCAAAAGACTCTGTGCAAACAGGTAGGAAAATAACAATCACCTCCTTTTTATCATGAAGATGAGAAGCCGGTACTGGGTGGAAGAATCAAACACTAAAATGATGCCAGTAGCTGTGATAGTATTAGTTTTTACTCACACTTTTAGTCTACTTTTTCATGATAATGCAGATTATTACCATTATAATTGCTATTATTTTTTTATCGGTAGCGATAGTGGTAGTCACAATACACCTGTCTTCTTGCCTATATTGAGTCCCTCCATTTCTACTGCTTATTGTGGATGCACGCATTCAAAAACCCCTGAAACAGTAGACTGCATAAGTCTAGAACCTGAATTACGCCTGCATTTGTGAGAAAAGTTAAATGTGAAGGTACCAAATGCACTCGACTGAAGTATTTGTCATGTGGCCCATTCAGCCAGTGCTTTTGTTCTTGTTTTAATTTTATTGGTTGTTGTGAAAGCGATTCTCCACTTAACTGACCACATCTGCTCACAATAAGAAGTTTGTTAGTATCCTGAAGCAGGCGGTTCTGCTCTGAAACTGGAATTGAGGCTGTAGATTGGATTATGATGCCATTTTTAATCTGCTTTTTTTCCCCCCTTGGAAGATTTGATGCCCCTCCCCTGCTTCTTAGTGTTACACAAACTTGACAAGAGGAGATTTCGCTTAACTCCATCGCTCTGATGACTCTGTGATTCTTTCTGACACTCTAATTTGATTTTATGGAGCCTAAACTTTACTTTAAGTAAAACTTTCTCCTCTGATTTGCTTTTAGGAATTGTAGTTGTAGTTATCCTTTGGCTCTTTCCGATAAAGTGGGATGAATGTGTCCAAGGAATGCTTCTTTTTAAAGTATGAAAAATGGCATCAAACAAGATAGTCTAATATAAGCCATGCTCTTTAATTTATTTAAATAATGAGCAAAGTACTTTTTGCCATTTTCATAATTCACTAAGCCATTTCCTACTATATATACTGACTAACACATCTTTAATTGTACAACAGTATCCACTCCAAACACAGAGAAGAGAAACTTTGTTTTCGTTTTTTAAAAGTTTTTTTCTCTGCAGAAAAGAAATCTACACTCTCATCTGTTTTTCGAAATGTGGCGTTAAACAGGGTCTTCTTTTAGACGTGTTGCTCAAGGATACTTCAAATCTAAAAGTCTGCGCCAAATTTCTGACCTTTCAGTATCAGGACAGTCTCCCCAAGCCCCAAATCACCCTTCCTCATGACATTTAGCACAGTGAGAAAAGGAGCAGATGGGGACAGAGGAGACATAACCAGCTGGGGAAGAACAGGGAAATGGGCTTTGTTGCACAAACTTTGTTATGAATTTTTTAGAAGCTATAGCTCGGTTATCAGAGAAAATCTGACATATTAAATCAATCTCATTTCGACATGGTTCTACTTTGATGGTCACTGGCCCGCTAAAATCCTGAATCTCTATTTTTCCAGTCTCAACCTCCAGCAAGTTTCCTTTCTGGATTGTTTTGTATTTAGCACCTGCTGAAGAAATGCATCCACCCACCATGTTGGTAGTTTTAGGACTACATAGGTAGTGTTTTACCTATAGACCAAAAGGTAGAATTTTGGTTTAGTCTTGACTGAACACCCCTTCTCAGCAATGGCTTTTTTCTTGCGACTCTTGTAGACTGAAAAAATGTTTCCTTGAACCAACTTTTAAAAAAATTCTCAAGTCAAAATTATAGCTTGAGTAAAACTAAGCAAATCTGCTGTAACAAATTAGAGTACTTTTTTTAAGTTGGCTGAAAGAAATATTGTTTTCAGTGTATTGTGGACAAATATGAGGTTTGCACATCTACAAGTCGTTCTTTCCAGAATCTCCAATGCAAAAGCTGCATCTCTGCTGCTCCACCAGAGTAACCAGAGGTGTTGTGGCTGCACTTCTGATTGATGCCTTGCTTATTGAGACTGTCCATTGAAACCCAAGTCCATGTCTTGGTAGGCTGGTAGTTGTGCCCAGAAGACAGTCAATTCCAGGAACCCATGCATTGTCTAAATGAGCAGCAATGCAAGGCAGCAAAGTAACTTGACAGTGTTTTTTAACTAATTAAAAAAAGAAAGAAGGGAAGTAGCAGAGTAAAAGAGAGCTGCAATCGCAAGCCACACCTTTCAGTTATTTGAACAAAGTCTGGAAATAATCTTGCCTTCACATTCTTCTCTTCCTCTTTATCAATTGTAATAATTCATGCTTTTCTCCATGAAATGACTCACACTTTTGTACCATAAGTAAAAAAAAAGTGCAGGGGGTGTGAATACTTTAAGGCACTATACAGACTGGCCACTTGCTGTTCAAATAAGAGGAAAATCCCCACCTCAACTTTTCAGCCTCAGGTCACTAAGCAGTGACTAACATGTTTAAGAAGAAAACACCTAAAGAGGTCAGATAAATGTAACTTTCTGCTCTCAGAACAAGTCTATCTTTCTTACTGACAAACTCTCCAGGCCTATTATCAGCTCACCTTCATTTTAGTGAGATCAATTTTTTAATAAGGTAGGAAGCATACATTTGATATGCATTACAGCTCATTACACCATCATTGCTAATTAATCAGATGATCCTGTCAAATTAGACATCAGTGTCATGAAAAGGGAGAATATAGGATGACATCCAGTGCAATCACAATTTAGATTTAGATCCTGTAACAGCATCTCTTTAATATGTTTCATTTTCATATGTTAAACATTGAGGGTGACGCAGTCTGTAAGGCAGTACAACTATAGTTATGTCTGTTTTTAATCAAATAAATAACTGCAAGACTCAATCCATAACAGGGGTCATTGTTTACATTACAAGCTTTTACATGCACTATGATTTATTTGTTTAACTCAAAATCTGCTTAATTCAAAGAAAAAAACATTTCTCTCTGAAGCAGATCAATTGGAACATTTTTGTATATGCATCGGTATGTTGTAAATTCAAAGTAAAATCCAAAAACCAAGAATTTGTAGCAAGTCCTATAATCATCTTACAGGAAAGAACAACAAAGATAAGGCCAATAACAAACCCAAGGACACTAAACAAAAGAACACAAAACCTGCAGAGCTTTTCTCTGACCTCCTCTGTTCATGTTTGCTGCACAATTTGTAAACTGCAGAGGAAATTGCTGTCAAATGCTGATAAATACATTCAAATGAAATGTACAAATATAATGAAAAATAGTGAGAATGTTGAAAATGTTGAGACTTAAATGTGGAGTAAAGGCCTAAAACGTTGACTGTCATTTTGAGTAAATGATTCAAATGACATTTACCACATTAGAATAAGTGCACATGTCAAATAAATGAAAATATATGGACTCTTCTTATTATTATGCTTTGCTGATGATCTTATTCGTTACAAATTTAGCTAAAGTCAGCTTACTAATTATTAGATGGGCTATTTTTAATTATCTATGAGACAACTTTGAACATGTTTGTTTTTCAGAATGAACATACGGTGCCACCCAGAATTTAAGAATGAACCGCGCTCCACCTAGACTAATGAATCCCACAGTATCCTGAAGAAGAAGAAGAAAAAAGAAAAAAAATAAACATCTGGGCCTGCGCAAGGCATCGACGTTACACCGTGGAGCCTCATTTCTAACCTTAGAAGACCAAAAGAGGGTGTCTGACATTTACCTGAAGTCGCTGTATGGGTGAATTATCCAAAACCCGGCCGATTTGACTCGCTCTTGTTCTCGTTCGACCGCCTTCTCACTTCCAAACATCCTCAGGGAGAACTTGTTGACCCCCGGCTGAAGCATCGCTCCCAGCTGCCTGTGTATGAACCCGGCTTGATATAACCCCGCGTCGTCCGGCAGAATTTGATCGATGCCATCCAACTTTATAAAACCCGCCTGCTGGTCCGCAGGCTCGGTCTGGGCGCCACCGCTGGCACCCTGCGCTCCTTCATCCGGCTGCTCGTCGCCGATCGCCCCGGGGGGGCTCTCCTCGCTCGGGGTGACGTCCCCCTCGGTGATGAGGCGTCTCGCCTCGGCCGAGTCCGAGTCGTGCACATGCCGACTGGTGATGGACGAGAGGCTGCCTCGAAATCTCCGGCAGTCCCCATTTGAGCTGGTCTTCAGCGGTCTCCCCATGTCCGTCTCCATGATCACAGACTCCCCACTTTTGGTCTCGCCGATGCCTTTGCAGCTCACCCCAGAGGTCGGCGACGGCAGAGGCTTCATCCTCATACTCTTCCTCCGGGTGTCCTTGTCTGCGTCTTCCCCTTCGCCCATTATGGATGCTTTCTGTCCAATGTGCTGTGGCAAACTGTACAGCCTTTTACGCATGGATGAGTGCAACCTGTCCATTATGACATTGAGACACAGGGGAGGAAATTAAATGAATCCAGGGTGTTATTGTAACGAACGCATCCAGCGGTCCCCGCGCCCCGCATCTGTCTGTGAGAGCGATTAGACCGGAGCTAATCTGAGTCCCTGAAATCCCGCCGCACATGACAAGAAACGCCGTGACTCCGCTGAAACAGACGAGAGACGCTCATTGTGATAATCAGACTACCTGACTGCTCGCATATGTCCTCACGCACAGCCTGGGCGGTCCGCTTGGCCACTGCGTCCTCGATGTGCATCTTTTTGTGGCGCTCCGACATTGTGCGCAAAAGTGGAAAAAACTGCCTGAAAGTCACCTTAGCGTGACATGTGAAGGATGTGCGGGCGGACGTTGGGATGGGAGACCTGGGAAAGGTCATGCACGTCGAAGGATGCTCTCCTAACCAGAATCCCCCCCCCCCGCATCCCCCCTCCCGCCAAGCTGCAGCTAGAACAACGCAACGAAATCACGCAAAAAATACAGTAGAGCGTTCCAAGGAGCGCTGACATCACTGATCCATAGTCAGGTTGCGTTTTGGTGAATTGTGAATATTCATGCTGCTGATCTATTGGGTTGCCATAGGAGCGAGAACTGCAAATAAGCTCAACCCACCTTGTTTAAAGGGGAAACGCTCCCCATTCTTAAAACGCAACCCTGTTAAGTTGAGCCTACAGGTAGCCAGGCGAGCCCTTTGTTACAGCTTTGCCTGGGCTTCACTGAGAGCCAAACCGTTTGGCTTTTAATCTATTTTTTCCCCCGCTCTAATCTGCTGCGTGAAATTTCTTTTTGAAGTTTAAAGGATCTGCGATGATTTGGATGCAGTCTCTACAAATCCATACACTCTAAAAAAGGTTCAGAGGGTTGTTGGGTAAAGCTTAAATAAAAATGTGTTACATGGAAACAAGTCAAGCATCTTATGAAATAAGTATGATAATTCACAGCACTAAAACCTGTCAATATATAGCACATAAACAAATATTTCACTGGTTTTCTGAGAAGAAAATCTGTTTTTTCTCAGAATTTGCTGAGGCAAATCTCATAAAACAGTGGCATCATAATGCATTCACAGCCTTCTTTTCCCCATGACCTAACCCTACAGTTTTGTATTCAAAAACTGATTGGATTTTTTTAAAGCTACTGAAAATACAGTCATGTTAAATGAATTAGAATATGTCTTTTTTTAAAAGTATCTCTTGAAAATAACTCCTTGCAAGGTGTTATATATATTTTTCATTGAGCCTACGGTTGTGTTTATAATGGTCTCATATATTCAAATTTTATGTGTCATGTTTTCAATAACTGTAAATTGGAATTCATCATAATTATCAGAAATAAAGGCTTTGAAACATCCATCTGTGCGCAATCAATCTATCTGATGTTTCACTTACTGACAAGGACTTTTCAGTAATATTCAGATTTATTGAATGAGTCTGTAGTTCATTGTCACAAAGTAAGATTATGTTTTCAATAGCTTTTGTCCATGTGTAAAAAAAATTAACATTTCAAAAGTACGGGAGCATCCACACTCGCTAACTCTGGTCACTGATCATCCTTGAGATGTCTAGTTAGACTTGTGACCACTTCAAATCTAAAAATATTCAGCAGTGAATATGTGTCTCACTGCTATTGGCCATTCATTTCAGTCTAAACTCATATAGAGATTTTATTGTAAAATAAACATTTTCACAGCAGCACTAAACAAACTCAGTAGAAGCCTAATACTAATTAAGAGAATATTTATGTCCACCACTGAACACCATCTGAGACTGTCCTTGAACAGGAGTGTGTTTTCAAAGTTTGTTTTTTTATGAATGAAACAGTGAGAAGTGTACTATGGAAATGCATTCTGTCCCCTGAGTTAATTGTTTATATAATCAGTTTTTACTGTAATTACAGCTGGAAATCATCTGGGGTTTGGCTTTACCAGCTGTATACATGTACACTCTGATATTCTTGCCTTTATTTTTCTTTGCAAATAATTAAAACTTATTCACCTTAGATAAGGATATAGTTTTGTCTAACCTATTCAAACAATAAATATGCTTTGAACTAAGCCGTTCTATTCTAGCTGCTGTATATGTTTAGTCATTTTCTGAAGGTGAACCTCTTGATACTGCTTCAGTATCAGGCTGTTTCTAGTCTCAAACACATTTTCCTTCAGGTTCGCCTTGTATGCAGCTGTGTCTTTCCATTGGTTCTGACAAAGTTTCTTCTCCTCATTGAAAAAAGCTGGAGCAGGATGCCAACACCACTATGCTTCATAGAGGAGAACTATGTAAGTCATTTCATTTCATGACTTACAAAAAAGAACATTATAAAATCTATACTTTTCCAAGACCAGGCCCTCAATCAACCTCCGGCACCTTCCACCCCACGGCAATTTTTTTGTGTTCTTGAAATACATATTAAGATAAGCGCAAAGATTGAAATATATATGAGGTTTCTAATAAAGCGACATATAGACATTTATTTATTTATTAAAAAGAAATACAAGGTTCATGACCAAAATGATTAATTTATAAACCAGTTTCTCATCTCAATACAGGGCAAACATGAAATTTCAAGAAACAGCTCCAAAATTATTTAAAATAAAATTAATTACACTAGAGATGGCCTGTAAAAAGATCATTGCAGAAGAGTGACGTGAAATGAGAGATGCAATCAAAATTAAACAGTCGTAGTTTGATTTTAAAGGGGGAAAAAACGACATAAGCTATTTATTTTCAATCGAAAATAAGATTTTAAAATTATTTACATTAGTGTGTGTTATTTCTCTGCGATTTAACTGCAAAAGGATGTTATAAAATTTGTTTCCTTACTGCTTCTCCTTCTACGCATGCGCAGTCAAGGTCATGTGACACGACAAGCGGAGACAACTTTCTACTTGCGACAACGAATGGGACTCTGAAGTCTTTCTGAAATGGCAGCGAGTCACATATGGACATTGAGACGCATTGGGCATTTTGTGCCACAAACTGGACGAAAGCCTTGGAAGGTAACCGAATATATATTTTTATTTAAACACGATAGCTTTATGCTAGCTATCGGGTGCTAGAACGGGACAAGCTTTGTTTTCAAGAGGACTTAGCATAACATGCTAACAGCTGCAAGCATTTGCAAGCATTAGGTGTCATGCCTGAATTGTGTTTTTATTTTATACTAGTATGTAAATATTTGTAATTACTTTTTAGATTTTGAATTTTAAAGATTGAATGTTTTGAAAAACCAACCAAGCTCACGTTGCATATATATATGCAATATACAGTACAGACCAAAAGTTTGGACACACCTTTTCATTCAAAGATTTTTCTTCATTTTCACACTGAAAGCATCAAAACAATGAATGGCATTAAAATGATGAACTCGTGGAATAACTGAAATATATATATTCTAAGTTCTTCAAAGTAGCCACCTTTTGCTGTCATTACTGCTTTGCACACTCTCGGCATTCTCTTGATGAGCTTCAAGAGGCCATCACCTGAAATGGTCTTCCAACAGTCTTGAAGGAGTTTCCCAGAGATGCTTAGCACTTGTTGGCCCTTTTGCCTTCACTCTGTGGTCCAGCTCACCCCAAACCATCTCGATTGGGTTCAGGTCCGGTGACTGTGGAGGCCAGGTCATCTGGCGCTCCACCCCATCACTCTCCTTCTTGGTCATATAGTCTTACACAGCCTGGAGGTGTGTTTGGGGTCATTGTCCTGTGGGGAAAAAAAAGATAGTCCAACTAAACGTAAACCAGATGGAATAGCATGACGCTGCAAGATGCTGTGGCAGCCATGCTGCTTAAGTATGCCTTCGATTTTGAATAATCCCCAACAGTCTCACCAGCAAAGCACCATCACACCTCCTCCTCCGTGCTTCATAGTGGGATCCAGGCATGTAGAGTTCATCCGTTCACCTTTTCTGTGTCGCACCAAGACACGGTGGTTGGAACCGAAGATCTCAAATTTGGACTCATCAGATCAAAGCACAGATTTCCACTGGTCCAATGTCCATTCCTTGTGTTCTTTAGCCCAAACAAGTCTCTTCTGCTTGTTGCTAGTGGTTTCCTAGCAGCTATTTTACCATGAAGACCTGATTCACACAGTCTCCTCTTAACAGTTGTTGCAGAGATGTGTCTGCTGCTAGAGCTCTGTGTGGCATTGACCTGGTCTCTAATCTGAGCTGCTGTTAACCTGCTATTTCTGAGGCTGGTGACTTGGATGAACTTATCCTCCGCAGCAGAGGCGACTATTGATCTTCCTTTCCTGGGGCGGTCCTCATGTGAGCCAGTTTCTTTGTAGCAGTTCATGGTTTTTGCGACTGCACTTGGGGACACTTTCAAAGTTTTCCCAATTTTTCAGACTAACTGACTTTCATTTCTTAAAGTTATGATGGCCATTCATTTTTCTTTACATAGATGCTTTTGTCCAAATTCTAACACTCTATTCAGTAGGACTATCAGCTGTGTGTCCACCTGAGTTCTGCACAACACAATTGATGGTCCCAACCCCTTTTATAAGGCAAGAAATCCCACTTATTAACCTGAGGTGATGACTTCTTGAAACTCATCAAGAGAATGCAGAGTGTGTGCAAAGCAGTAATCACAGCAAAAGGTTGCTAACTGGAATATAAGGCATATTTTCAGTTGTTTCACACTTTTTTGTTTAGTACATATTTGTTAATTCATAGTTTTAATGCCTTCAGTGTGAATCTACAATTTTGATAGTGATGAAAATGAAAAACTCTTTGAATGAAAAGGTGTTTCCAAACTTTTGGTCTGTACTGTGTGTGTAT